>JAWNLV010000114.1:705000-910000 GCA_035042125.1 Drosophila longiperda
CTCCTCTTGCGTTGCTCTTTTTGATATGTTTCCATTTTTCCCATCGTTGCGTGCACGCTAAAAACCCAATTAAACGCGCCATTAAATTATTTCGCAATTTGCATATATTTCGTATTTCGACTCAATAAAATTTTACACCTGAGCGCAAGTTAACACACACACACCAACACACACTCAAACACACCTTGTATCGCAACAACTTGGCAAGTTTTTCTCTTCTTTTTTTTTTTTTGTATACCTGTTTTATTTTTTTTATTTTTGTTTTGCTTTGTTTTGTTTTTATCATGTATTTCATTTTAGCTGGCATTTATTTTATTTGTATTTCGCCAATTGTTGCTCAGTTTGATCCTCTTTAATTTGCGCTTTGTTTTGTGCGCGGCTGTTTTTCTCCCGTTTTTTGTGTATTTTGGGTTATAATAAGTTTTTGAAAAATATAATTGTTTTGGTATTTGTAACACACTTAATTTGGTTTGATACTAATATTGATTAGTTATCCATCTGGATATATTTCATACATTTGAATTTGGGGATTGTCCCATTAAATTAACCAAAATATACCTATATATGTAATCCTACAATTGCTTACCCTCTTCTCTTGTATTTATTGTACTTATTTTTTTTCTGTTTTGTTTTTTTTTTTCTTAATTTAACTGTTTTTGCTCACGCCCCTCCCCCCTCGCAAAAAGGCAACCCTAACCACCCACAACCCAAACACACATTGTGCAGTGCAGGGCAAAGCCGCGCGCATAAAATAAATATATACAAAAAGAACGGTATACATGAGGCGCATATTTAATTTCCCAAGCAGTCCAACCCCCCCCCCAGAACCCAAGCCTCGCAGATCCTGTCACAAAAGGATTTCCCCAGCCTGCTGTTGGCTTGGGTTGTTCAGTTATTTTATTCTTGTATTTTTGCTGTGTTTTGTGACTTTTGTTGTTGTTATTGTTTTTTGCTTTTTTTTTTTTTTTTTTTTTGTTGTTGCTGCGTATTTTATTATTCGCTTTGAGCCTTTCTCATAGGTTATGTTGGTGTTTTTAAATTTCATTTTTGCATACTTTTTTTTTTTATTTTTTTGGATTTCTTTTATTATTAATCGCATGTTTACACACCAGAAACGCACTGTGCATGACCGCATATATATATATATGTGTGTGTGTGTGTGTGTGTGTGTGTCAGTCTTTTGTGTATGTGTGCATGAAGGTTTCGCAGATTCTTTAAATTTCCAAACACGCAACGGGCGATGTTTTTCAACTTGATTTTTGCCTACTGAGCGCTGGAGATAATGAAGTGTGTTCATAAATAAAGCTGCCAGCATTCGATATGGCCACGCCAATAAATCGAATTATACAAATAGAGAAAAAAAAATATAAAAAAAAGGTGATGATCCGGAGCATGACACAGTTCAGGGACGAGTGCAAATCAGTGTTCAATTAAAATCTTGCAGTACCACAGAAAAAATGTAATTTAAAATTGACAAACTGCAACAACAACAACATCGAACTCAATTGAAAGTAAAGCTAAAAAAAAAACGAACTGAATTAATAAAAACGCTGAAACCAAGGGAAATGTGTGTGAAAAAAAAATAGCGAACTGAAAGAGAACTGGAGAAGGGAATAAAAGAAGATGGCAAAAGTAAAAGCAACCGCAAAATCACTTGACAATGGCTGAATAGAAACTCAAATATGCGAAAACATTTGCACAAGTAGTGTACTGTCATGTGCCACGCCCACATGCCCAGTGTCTAATAAAGTTGAAAAGCTATTTCGCTTTAGTTACACAAATTGCCAAACAAACAAATTTGACAAAAAAAAATAAACAAATAAAAGAGAGAAAAAGAAACTCTCAGTCAGAGCCACATAAACACACACAGATTTGGCAACCACATGCTGCAACCACACACACACACACACACACACACACACTGCAGTGTGTTCCATTAGAAGATAGGCAACACAAGGCCCACTCACTGCCAAAATCATTGGCAGATTCACAGTTTGCACATGCAGCAATTTTCCACCCAAAAGCCAACTGTGAACGACCAAAGCCACCTTCGGGACAGCGATTAGCCAAAGAAAAACTAAAAGTATTTTATCCCAGCAGTATAAAAACAACAACAACCAACAAAAAAAAAAATCAAAAACAAAAACAGCAACAAAAATCTGTGCAAGTGTGCCGAAAATATAACTGCTTTTAGTTGCCACTTCCGTTTTAATAGACCGCGCAACGCGGCCGCAATGGCTGAAAACAACTTTGGTCAACAAATTGGGCAACGGCAACCACTGCTGGCCAAGCATATTGACAAACAGTTAAATGTCATTGATGCCACTTGAAATTGCAACGTTAATGAAAATGTATATTGATACTGGGGCAGCACTTTTAGACACACAATTGTTTTTTTTTTTTTGCTTGCAAATTGTTATTTTAAAGTTGTTGCATTTGGTTAAAATTTCGAAAATATAAACTGAATTTAATAATAATATCAAATTTGTATTCATTATTATTTTTATTATCAATTTCATTCAATATTTGTCACATTCATTTTTTTTTATGAATAATTATTAATAATTAAATTAGCACGTTTCGGTTGCAAAATTAATTTGACATTTAATAAAAATTGTACTGCAAAAAATTAAACATTGTTATTAACAAAATGAACAGTGTGGATCGGCATGAGTCCTTGGATTTGGTAGAAGTGCTTTCACTTTTATCGATAACTTGTCTATTTACAGTTTTAGAGATGTAGGATTCAGGGTATCGCCAAGTCGAGTTGGGAGGCATTCTTATATTATTTTATTTGTGTAAACTAGACAATTTCAATTTGGTTAGCGCATTGCGAGCACTGTGAATTGTGGTGAAATTAACATAATGGCTGGAGAGATGGTCGCGATTACGAGAGAGAAAGAGAGAGAGAGAGAGAGAGAGAGAGAGAGAGAGATTGAGACAGAGATGGAGACAACAACTGTACACGTTGGCCAAGCGGAAGTGCTCTTCATACCGGAAACACATTTCCAAATTTCTCGTGTGTGACGTAATATGAGCGACTTCCGTTTTCACTTTGAGCATCCGGTGTGTGACACAGCTGAGTCCTTTTGTCCCTCAGTCCAGCAGCTACACAGATCGTCAAACTGACCGTACACTGCAACAAATGAACGAAAAATTAGGTCAAAACAAATGTAGATGGTATGAGAAAACTCAATTCTTTGGATTATTTCACACGTCAAAATATCCATTTAAATGGCTAAATCAAATTTCATTTAAGACATGATATTTTCTAGCTACCAATATTTGTTGACATTAGCCCAAAACTTGCTTGAATAACTTCTTAAAACCTCATATATTCTATATACAAGATAAACACATTACATTTTTTTTTCTCAGTATTTTCTGTTTTCTGTACCGCGTTCATCAGAGACTCAGATTTTTCAACAAGTTAAAAATTAAGTTTTCGAGCTAAAATACATAATAATAATTATTATAGCATGTGGCCGAGTCCCAAAGATACCCAAAATAAAAATAGAACAACTTTGGTGTACGAATATTAGTTGAGGTCAACGTCATCCTCATCCTCATCCTCGTCGTCAGCGTCGACTTCATCAGTACCGTCTCCAGCTCCATGTTTGACCTTAAATTATTCATGTGCATTCGGCTGTGGGCGGCAGCAGGGCCAATGCCATTTTCCATGTGTTTTTCACGTGTTTTAATTAGTTTTCTAGAGTTCATCAACTGAGAGCATTCACCCACTAACAAAACCACCCCCCCTCGCCCCACTCAGCCATCTCCCATGCGCATTCCACAAAAGTTGTGAGTTATGGCGTCCGTCTCAGGCAACGTCCTCGCAAATAATGAACATCACAAATCAACAGCTCGTCATTAACACAAAACGCCTTTCCAGTTCCAAAAAAGACACACTATTCCCGTGGAAGGTGCTACTTTTTTCTCTTTCTCTCTCTCTCTCTCTCACTCTGATGTGGCGACCCTGCCATAAATTTGCAACTCAGTGAAGCAAGCAGCTGGTTCGCTCAGGTGGCAGCCTGTGAACAAATAATTATAGAAGCTGTTGACCAGATTAATTGTCCACTTTGTGATTGAAGTGTAGCAGTTGCACATACATACAATTACATATGTGCATATGTATGTGGAATGTACATAAATGTTTGCTTAATAATTGCACTATTATCAAATTAAATAGATATGAGATATGTGAACTGACTGCATAAAGAAAAAAAAACATCTTATTTTTGCATACAAATTGCGCTTTCGAATTTCGACTACAAATCAGCTTTGCTTGAAATATTTATGTACAACTAGCAGTCAATTGACGAATGTTTCCCAATATTTATTAAGATTACTTTAAACTTTTCCTTCTATAGACTAGTCTTTTTCTGTACAAAGTCCCTCCAGCCACGTTGCAGCAATGTGGGGCAGCTGCAAAAGTGAAGCACATTGAAGGGTTCTCTTCTCTTCATTTCGACGTTTATTTGATTTTTAATAAAATAAAAAAAAAGCGGAAAGTAAACAAGAAGCAGCAGTGAAACGCATTGAACTGAGTAAACAGTATAATTTAATTTTACAAAACATCCGCTCAAATTAAGAGTAATCGACTAAAAGATATCCATTTAAGTTCTATATACAAACTTGATTCTAGTTAACTGCATTTCAATTCAATATTCTACATTATCCATCCATATGGTCCTCAATTCCATTCAGCTACTCCTTTTAAAAACATGATGTTTATTAAATGCTGTTGTCGAAATTATAAGTTAAGTAAAAATAAAAATGTTTATTTATTTGTATATTTTGACAATGACTTTTTTTGGACTCTGGACTATAAATTATATACAGAAAACAATTTCTTTTGAGAAGGTTGCGATATTTTTTTACTAAATGCGATTTTCTGTGTATTTATTTTTTTAATTAATGGCATTTTATAACAACGATTTCTGCTTATTTAACTTAATTCACAAGGATTGATTTCGCCTTCTTCTTTATCAAGTTGTTGATTCATTAATGAATATAAATCCATATCGATATATATATGTTTTGTGCAGATGTTAAGACTTACCATCTTATCACACATATGATTGTGCCACAAATTTATTGTTGCTGTTTTTTTGTATGCGTTTTTTAGTAATGTAAAAGCAATGGAAATGCGAGTAATTCCCTTGGGATAAATCCAATCAGACTCGATCAATTTGCCAACTAGCACGAAATGTGAAATTAATAATAAAAAATAACCAACAAAAATGTTTGCTACATTTTTACATATATGCATAATGTGTATGCATTCACACACTGCACACACACACACACACACACACAAAGGCATATCATTTGCATTACTATAATTTGATGTTATTGAACACATTTTCCTACAGGCAAATGGCAAAAAACAGAACCAGCAAAAAACGAGACATTTGAAGACGTTTTTTTTTTGTATATAAACAAATTGCGAAAGTAACAAAACATTGAATGGTGATCCTAGGAGCAAAATAATAATACGACGTTGTTAGTTTAAGGTTCGAACACAGACTACTGCCGAATTGCTTCGGCAGGTTTATTGAAAACTTCTAAATTATCTTACAGCTAAATACAACTATTCTTATCCTACCTAGGACATTATCTAGATACATTTTTACTGCTGCAAATGCGTCTAGACTCATTATCCTAATAGTGTGGAAAACCCTTATTGTGGAAAGTTTTATAACGGTCACCCATGTGCCGCGTACGTGGATTTTCCAGTCGTTAACATATGTTCGCCACAAGGTTCATCCTTGGGTTTCTTAACATTGTAAGATTGAACAGTATACGTTATTCTGTATTTCCAATTAAAAAAAAAGGGCATTATTGATTTTCGCATACATTTTTCATTTATGCAGTGGGTGTTTTTTAAATGATATATTAATTGTTTTTAATTCTATTTGTAAGCACTCAATTTGATTATGGTATCAAGTCATCATTTTATTGGCAGTTTGTTTGCATATCTTTTTCGACAAGTTAATTGCTCAATTGGCAAACAATTATGATAGAGAATTCAAACTTTCTAAACATTCTTTCAAATTGAAGTAAAACTTGCTTTCAATTAAAACTGAAGGTTCATTAAAATCCAAACAATTATTACATGTTAAACAATAAGAAGATCCCTGGGCGATGCCAGATTGTTTTTCATTTAAGATTTGAAATCTCATTTATATTTGCGTTTACGAAATTGAAAGCACAGCTTGTTTCGAGCTGGTTTCTTTTTGGTGCCAAATTGCATTTTAATGAGTTGCGAAATTCGCACAAACCTTGCGGCTAAACGGAGAATAATGCAAAAAGTGTTTGCAACACTATTTAATTTCCAATTATTATTATTGTAATTGCCAACGAATGTGTGTGAGTGATTTCAAAATATTCTGACAATTTATTTGGTTTTTCGTACTATCAGAACTCTTATTAAATTGTTAGCCGGTTCTTGAAAATATTATTTTTATATGAAGTTTATAAAAAGTCTCTCAAGTTTATCTATAATAGTTACTATCTTCACGGGATTCAAAACACCCGAAGATAAATACTATGTTGATGGGATTTAAAACACCTGAAAATTCCGAAAATGTATTTTGCTAATCTTATTGTTATTGAAATGACAAGAGTGCAAATTTTTCGATTTAAACCTTGGAATTCTAAATTAAAAGGAGTATTTTTTATGGGATTCCATGCACATTTCCAATATAAACTTTACAGATACATTTATCATATAAACATTTCAAATTTAAACTTAAAGACAGGCATCGCTGCTGCATTCGCAGATATCTTTTATGATTTATTAATTAAAGATAGATAAAATTATCGTTTTTCGTTGCTTTCGATAGTTATTTTATTTAAGTAGGGTTGTTTTTTTTATTGTGCCATTAATCTAACCCCAATGGCCCGTTATAACCACATACCACGCATAATTATAATTTATAAATATATATTTTTTTATTGTGTGGCAATATTGCCTGGACCTGCAACATGCTGTGTCAGCTGCAAATTAGCCCGTGTTCAGTGACTAGTTTTAATGAACACTTTATGCGAATATCGAATTAGGAAAACCATTGCCAAATATGAAAACAAGGTAAATGCAAATATGCGAAGCTAAACAACTTGCCCCAAACAAATTGTTTGTGCATTTGTGGGCGTGTCGATAAATGGCAGGCAAGTAAATCATAGCGACAGCAACGGTAAAAACAACAACAACAACTCGATTTGCTGAATTGGTTGCGCAACAAAATGAGTGCCAACTGCCGCAACAATGAAGTTTATGTTTTTTAATTAAAATTTGCTACCCAAAGAATTTGAATGTGTGCGTTTTGGTTGTGTTTTTTTTTTTTTTTGTTGCTGTGTGTGTGTGTGTGTGTGTACGTGCTGGGGGGGGGGGGGGGTGGCCGAGTGTGCTTCTGTTTGGCTTGTTGTTATTTCTTGCTTCGCATTTATCATGAATGAAATTTTATATAGAACGACCACATTATGCGCAGGTGTGCCCAGGTGCGCATGTGGCTATTTAAAAATGGTCAGCGGTCATAAATTAAACGCGAGCATCCTCAACCACCCAGCCACCCACTGTCACACCTTATTCACACCGTTGCTCATATATATATATACACATATATACATATATATATATATATATATATGCTGGGTTTGCCAGCAGCCATTTAGAGAATATTGTGTTCGTGGCTGATGTTGTATGTACTTGCACCATTTCATTTAATGCGTTTTTAAAGTTTACTAAAATATGAGTGCCTGACACACACACACACACAAACACACACTCGGTACACATCAATTTATATATATGTATTTTATCATAATTATTTATAAACTATCGTTGCAAGTATAAATCTATTTCAACATAAAGTTGTTAACAATCCATTTTGCCAAATATAAATATATTTTTGTGTTAACGAGTTTTGAACAATAAAGAAAAATATTTATGTACAGAATAAAGTATTATTTTTGTTGCTGGAAAAAATGTTGTAGTTTTCAAACTTGTACTTAAATATGCTCATAAAATATTAACAATATTTTACTTTAACAATTAAGTGGCTAACAATTGAAGTTTTGATTGTCAGCTACAGTCGATTACATGGCTAGAACGAAACTCGCAGCATTTGTGGCTTAAAGGATGCCTTGAATATGGTCAGATTCACGCTTCATTTTGGCTATAAGCCACGACGATGCTAAAGCTAGACTCGATTAATTGTGTGAGTTGAGAGGGCAACGAGTACACACACACACACTAACACACACACACACACACACACACACATACACACTCATAAATGGAAAGGCTCATGTGTGTTAGCGTTGGCATAATATATGCGTTCTTATTAACAATTTCGTCGCCATCGCGAAACAGAGCGAAGATGGATGAGTGGATGTGGAATGTGTTTTGAGTGTTTTCAGTGTGAGTGTGTGTTGAGCGGGGTGCGGCAAGCGGGGTGCGGCAAGCGGTTGGCGGCGCCATTGTAACTCTCAACAACTGAAGCTTCATTTGGATGTGTAAACGTGTTATTTATTTCGAAAACTGAATGTTGCCTTTTAAGTGGCAATAAATCAAATTGAATGCCCACACCAACTCACTCCCCCCGCCCCCCCCCCCCCAACATGGCCAAAGGGGGCTGAGGGTTGACTGTTCGAGGGTTAAAGGGCGAGCGTGTGGCATGGCCATGTTAGTCAGTGAAGCAGGCAGTAAGCAGCAGCGACTTACTTTCATATTTGACTTAGTCATAAAAGCAGGGCATCCCATCAAGCGCCTCAACCCGCCGCCACATGTTGGCTAAAAGAAATAAAACTTAGCAAAGCGCCGACATAGAATAAGTCAGCGACTGAAGGCAGAAGCAGGAGGAGGAGCAGGAGGCAGAAGCAGGAGCAAGCACCACAAGCCCGAAAACCCTAACTCAGTCAGCTGTAAGCCAGTATTCTCAGATTCTCAGACTGAGAATCAGCCTGTGTTTTGTGTCCTCCGTTGTTTGTTTAGCGCTCCATAAGCTCTTAAGCTCATTTCGGTTGCGTTTTATTTGTAACTTGAGGCACATACACACAGAGTACAACACACACACACACACACACACACACAAACACACACAAACACACACACACACAAACACACACTTTTAGCCCATTTGCCTTGTTTATTTAAAATAGAGCTTTCAAGCTGCTGGAAAAACATTTAGTTAAACAATTGCCATGCCACAGCCTTGCTGCAAGCGTTGGCAGCCAATGAAGTAGTCCAAGGATTCAAGTTAAGACACTACTCAAATATGTCCTATTTAAGCACTGTGTGGCAGGTAAAAATGTTTCATGAAGTTTGTCTTATGTCGCATTAACTATTTTTGGCAAACATTTAATTAGTCGACTGCAACAAATTTCAACAATCGACTCAAATACGATAAATATCAAAACGGGCTAAATAAATGCAACTTTTTGCAACTTTTGTTTTTGTTTTTTTTTTTTGTTACATTTTAATTAACTTATTAACTTGAAATTCAACAAAATTTTCTTGTAAAGTTTTACAGCGCAGTCCTTTTTGCATCAAAAACTTCGACTCGTTGACTTGACTTAATTAAATTGTTGAAGAATTAGTTATCATTAAAAACTTATATATTTTTTTTTTCTGCTGTTTCTAATTTCGTTAATAGTTTAACCTTTACATTTAACAAAATTTATATTAAAGTTTTCCAGAAGTCAAAGTCAAAAGTTATATTTTTGCTTTAGCATCAAATAATAACATTTATTACAATTTTGGTTTGCCTTGTGAAATGCTTCTTTATAGCAATCTTTTCACAAGAAAATAGGTAATTTAACTCGTAGCACTGACAAAAATCTCTTCTATTTGCACTTTTTAAAAATATAATTCTGCTTACAATTAAAATATATTTAACAATTAGGTTTTTGGGGTATAGTTTAGCTGAACTTACTTTTTTAATATTATTATTAAACTTTTGTAAATTTATCAGTTAACATGTCTAAATATTTTTTATTTTTTTTTAAATAAACTTCTCTAGAAAGAAGACTACTTCCAATTCTATGTGCAAAACTTTAAAATTTTATTCTTGTTCATTTTGATTTTTAGATTTGCAACTGTTCAACCCACTTTACTTAATATGAAATTTCGAGTTATTTCTTAATACTACAAATCTGAGAACAGGGTAACTGCAAAAAGGGCAACAATTTTTGTTAGTTGACAAAGATTTTGTACTACTTTTGGTTATCACAGTTGAATTTAACGCTCTGTTGTTGTGCGCTTAAGCGAAACAATGACCAAATCCTTTTGCTCTGTATCAGATATCATCTATTTGGAATTTAGAATCTGCAATGTGGCAATGTTGCTTCTATTGTTTCTGGCTTGTCTCTTGGGTGTTCGTTCCCGGTTGCCCCGCTGTCTGACTTGCATATCAAGTTGCCGGTTCGCTTTAGCTGTTTCCTAATCGTCTGTCTAAGTGTCAGTCTGTTTTGTTTGATTGATTTTTGCGTGCCCCCAGCTATGTGCTCCCCCCCCCACCAAACCAAGTCAAGCCCTGACAAGCCATCGGCATTCCCAATTCACCATCACACTCCACATTCAGAAACATCGAACAAATTTCAGTTGCCAAGATTCTTGTGTGCATTTATTGGCGTAGGAAATTCAATTTTCAATTCGAGTAAGAACGAAAGCCGATTGACAGCAGCCAACAATGAAGAACGAGTGAATCATGCCCAGACTTGTGGAGGAATCATGCATATTTCAATAGTCCTTTAATCTTGAGTCGGTTGCAACTTCAATTGAGCAGCAGCTAATTATTATAACTAAGCAAAATAAATTCTTTGATTCACATATCTGAGCAATAAGCCTAAACTTACCTTGAACATTTTTCAAAACCAAACAAACATTTGAATTTTGAACGTAAATATTTCAATACAAAAAAAACGTTGGAAACATTTTAATAGTTAGCAAATATTTACATAAATAATAAAAATTTACATTTTTGAATAAAAATAGTTTTCCACCTGCATTTTAACCGAAAATTGTTTGACTGAGTTCAAAAAACTCGTACGAAAACTTTAGAGAAACGTGTACATTTTCTAAAAAATGCACAAGAATTTTTCTAAATGTTTTTTTTATTTGTACATGCTTATAATGCGTATCAATCAAAGAGCTTACAACGAATTTTTCAAAACAAAGTTTCATTGAAAATTGCAAGTTTTTTTTAGCTCTTTTGGTTACAAGTCAGGAAATGTTTGTATGTTGGAGCAGCATAAATTTGAAGAAATGCAGGGCATTTTAAGTCGCACAATCAATTGAAAAGTAATGCCACAAAATATTGATTACATGAACTAAATCATGCGTTGCTGCACGAGTCACGAGTGCCCCCACTGATTCTCAAATGCACTTAACGCTTTACGGCACAGCAACTATTGAGCAATTTGCACATAATTTACAATTTTGGCTAATGAACGTATGACCGTATTGCATGTGCGAGTGTGCGTGTCTGTGTGTGTGTGTGTGTGTGTGTGTGTGTGTGTGTGAATTACGAATTGTGTGTGAATGTTTTGCCATCATTAGCATTTCATCTTATATCACTCAAAAGCGCAGCCGTGCGTGCTGCATTTCAGAAACAGCAGCAGCAGCAGAAGCAGCAGAAGCAGCAGCAGTAGCAGCAGCAGCAGCAGCAGCAGCAGCAGCAGCAGCAGCAGTAGCAGAAGCAGCAGCAGCAGCAGCAGCAGCAGTAGCAGGAGCAGCAGCAGCAGAAGCAGCAGGAGCAGAAGCAGCAGCAGAAGGAGCAGCAGTAGAAGCAGCAGCAGAAACAGCAGCAGCAGCAAAGGAGCAGCAGCAGCAGCAGTAGCAGCAGAAGCAGCAGAAGCAGCAGCAGTAGCAGCAGAAGCAGCAGCAGCAGCAGCAACAGCAGTAGCAGAAGCAGCAGCAGAAGCAAAAGCAGCAGCAGCAGCAGAAGCAGAAGCAGCAGCAGCAGAAGCAGCAGCAGCAGAAGCAGCAGCAGAAGCAAAAGCAGCAGCAGCAGAAGCAGAAGCATAAGCAGCAGGAGCAGCAGCAGAAGCAGCAGCAGAAGCAGCAGCAGAAGCAGCGAAGCAAACTGCATTCTAATTCTGTCTGTCCGTCCGTGCATATCCGGCAGACAACAAACAGGGCGCTTGGCATGCTAACATAACTTAGCCATACACGCGTTCACTCAGCTCAGCTCAGCTTCAGCCCTGTCCACTGCCATTTGACCTCCCTCCACCCCCCCTCGCTGACCAGTTGGCTTGGCTTTAAGTTGGCTGTCGCTTTGCCATCTGAGCAGCCCCGCTGATGATGGCGTATTAATGACCTGAATGCGGAATGTAACAGCAATTTTTTAGTCGGACTGCAAAGCGCATGGATGACTGAGAAGCCGTTGGTCGAGGAGCGAGGAGACTGCAAGCCTGACACGCTGTCGGAATGCATAATTGAATTGCGAACGCAACGAGCGATGACAACGTGGTGGGGGGGGGGTCGGGGAAGCGGGAACTTGGGGACTCGGGGAAGCGGTACAAATAAAGCGAATGTCGAATAAAGCGAATCAGCACATTCTGAGCTTTAGAATAAGCTGAGAATGGTGTGTGAAGCGTGCGGGGTTAGCGGGAGTTGATGGGGAGGGGGTGGGGTCATCAGTAATATGACAAGAAGCGGGAATGCTGCAGGCCAACATTAAAAGTCGGCAGCATTTAAAAAAAAAAAAGGCTTAAAGTGCCAACAAAAATTATGCCCTAATTTTAATTTTATTTATTTATTTAAAGATTTATATAAATAAATATATAAATAGTAAAAATAATTAATAATAATTAAATAGTTGCAGTTGCAGATTAATAATAAAATTAACTACTTTCATTTTTACAATATTTTACAGTTTATTGCAATTTTTGTGACTCGATTCAATTCGATTTGGCTCCAAAGCGATTTAATTTTATTTTATTAATCAAATTATTTCTAGTAATCAACTTAATAAAGATTCGCTTGTGTTAAATAATTCTAATAATAAATCACTTAAAGTGCTTTATTGAAATATTTATAAAAAAAAATAAATAGCAGCAGCTTAATTATAAAATGCTTGCTTTTTTGGCTGTAACTCAAAATAAAAATCACTCTTCAAAACCGATTTAGCTACAAATCCTGATAAATATTTGGCACAATTTGCATAATTTATAATTTGTGAATGGATTTGGTTGTCGGTTAATTTCGGTTTAATTGCGACACAAAAAAAATGGACAGACATTTTTTACGTCGTTTTTTTTTTAGCTGCCTTTCCGTAATTTTTTTATTATTATTTTTATGCACATTGCTCATACGACGCTTTGCCCGTTGCAAGTAGCGTGTTGCAGATCTAAGTGCTGATAAGGCGCAGCAACAGCTGCTACTCGCTGTATGTTGTATGTTGTATGTTGTATGTTTTTTGGTTCACTTGTGTATATGTTTATATAATTCCAACTTACCCACGCACAAGTTTATTGGAGTTTGTGCTGTGGCTGCCTCAATGTTTGGCTTTTATTTGCCACATATACTTGAGCCTTGTACCACCAAATATACACATACATATAGTGAGGGGAGTGGGGGGCTGGGCGACACCACTGCCAAAGAAGACGTAGTAAAGCAAGCCGGCAAGGAGGCAAAATGAAAATTATGCTCTCGTTGGCATTAAGTTTATGAATAACGAGTTTCCCACTCCATAAATGGTTGAGTGTGCGAGCTGCTCTCCACAAAGCTTACAGGAATTTATTCGATGCCATAACTACACCAACACCAACACCTAAACACACACCTACACACACACCTACACACACACACTCAAACTCACACAGCTTATTGTGCGGTTGTTTTTGTCCTTGTCTTTCCCGCCATTTTGCCGATCCAAAAGCTGTTGTTTATAGTTAAGCGCCTGAAAAACCCACAAAAGGCAAGCCAAAATAATCAGCACCACATTTCTAGCAGTGATGCTGCCCTCTCACCTGGTCCTGACAATGTTCGACTCCAACCAGCTGCCGTAGTCTTGAGGCAAACAAAGTTTGACATTCGCAGTCACAACTCCATTTATAGATACAAAATCCACATAAAACCACATTTTAGTCAACAGCGAAAATGCCGTATAATCAAAATAAATGAATTTAAGTAAAAAAAAAAAAAAAAAACAAATTTTAGTTTATCGAATTATTTTGCTATGCAAAATAAGCTTAAATTTAATGCAAACAAATAATCGAAGAATAGCAAAAAAAATAAGCACAGAAATTATAAAAAAAAATCTATTGTCTTTTATAGATATTAATGTCGAAAAGACATGTACCGGACACAGCGGAACCATTGCTCAGCCTGGCAATTTGTTGGCTTAATTGAATCCCATTGAGTTTTTCAATTGAATTGGCCAAGTGCGGTTCATCCGTATTTTAACGAGGATTTAATGATTTGAGTGAAGGCCGGCGTTTCGTCAGTTATATCTATATGACATTAAATGTACAGCTACTAACTTTTACTCACCTGACACCACTCAGGTCAGGGGTCACATTCAAGTTCAATTTAGGCTTTTATGTGTCGTCATTGGCATTGACATTGGCATTGGCATTGCCATTGGCATTGGAGTCGCCTCACCCAAGGGAACATTGTTGTTTTCGAGCACGCACAAATGGACAGACAGACAGACAGACAGACAGACAGACAGATAGATAGACAGATAGACAGATAGATAGATAGATAGCTTAACAGGGAGAGAATACCCAAATGCACACGTAGATTAGGAAAAGGCCTAGGGAATATCCAATCCATAAATGGACAGCAAGCCAAGCTCTTTGAGATTTTGGCCCAATGAGAATAGCAACAAAACATTCGCAATAAACTATGCACTAAAACGAGCGGATCTGCCTTTGGATACATACATGAACATGTCACATATACACATACACATACACATACACATAGAGAAATACATCGTAAACATGTCGATGATAAACGCTGTCATCGCAGAGTGTCGCAGCTGATGAGTAAAATTTGTTTTTGCCTTATTGAGTTACTTTCGAGTGGGCCTAATTCAAGTGCAGTGGGGGGAGTGGAGTGGGGGGGGTGGCAACTGGTATTGGTTCACTGTGTGGCATATTAAATAAAAATGTTTATGGAATGCGGTCGGTCTGGTGGCAGCTTGCGTTTTTTTTTTTCCATAACATTTCTCAAATTGGAGTGTTGAAAAATCACTTAGATTTTGGCCCACCTTTTTTGGAAATCTGATCTGATTTGATCTATCTATGTGCGTGTTTGTGTGTGTGTGTGTGTGTGTGTGTGTGTGTGTGTGTATCTCACTGACTGGCAAGACATAAAACACTGTAATTTATGGCAAATTTCCAACTGAGCGCCGAAACACGTCGCGTGGTCTGTTGCGCTCATAAAATTGGCCCCAAAATGGGGCAACGGGTCAATGTGGCGCAGCAGCAGGACAAATGGCAGTAAAGTGCCAACAAAAATATAAAGAATGTGCGCGCCTCACAAATGTCCCAATAAACTTGCAACAACAACAAAAAAAATATTAAAAAATATAAAAAAAAAAACCAAACTAATTTAAAAAAAGCGACTGAAACTGAACTTAAATCAACTTCAAATTGATTTTGGCTTATTACGCGAGACGCTTGCCATAAACTGCACTAAACGGAAAAGTTTTAGGCTCATTACGAGTGCCCAGCTGACAAGTGGATGGGGTGGGGGGGGAGTGTCCTTCAAAGCCAAAATCAAATGAAACTTGCTGATTACATTTTTTACGTCGTATTTGTGTCTCTTTTTTTTTTCTTTTTTTTTTTCTTTTTCTTTCTGTTTTTATCTTTTATCTTAACAAATGCAATTTGCATAAATTTACAAATATTCAAATGCCGAGCACTGCACAAAGTTTGTCACGATTCGTTTCAGTGTCAGCCGGCCACGAAAAGGACTTGAGCCAGTTTTGGGGAGCAACACATCTGATCCAACCGGATGGTTTTTTTTTGGCAACAGTCAACGTTGATCCGTTCCCAATGTATATCAGCTAAGAGCTAACTTGGCTTGTAGCGGTTAAAATTGATCAGCAGTTTAAAATATTTTTTACAAATTTATTTTTGTATTAAAAATTAGCTTAAAAGTTGAAAATGTGTCTTTGATAAATTTATATTTATTTATGTGAATTTGTTGTCATTGTTTATGGAGGTCTTTAAAGTTGAAAGCTGGCTAAAAAGATAAAAAGAGTTAGTTGCAGATGTAAGTATTGCCCTAAATGCAGATTTGTAATTGGATTGCAGCGCTGTGCACACATCATTATGGTCAGCAGTACTCAGGTGCTCAGAACCTTGAAAAACTGAACACAGGTTGGGGCATCTGGGGCAGCTCTGGCAGCAGCAGCAGCAGGAGGTGGCCGCTCATTAAATGTGCAAATTATGTGCGTTGCCAAAAAAAGATTTTGAAAAGATGGTAAGAGTTTTAGACAGTTGTCCATCGAGTCAGTCAACTCAGTGGAATCAGTGGACTCAGTGGAATCAGTGGAATCAGTGGAATCAGTGGAATCAGTGGAATCAGTGGAATCAGTGGAATCAGTGGAATCAGTGGAATCAGTGGAATCAGTGGAATCACTGGAATCAGTGGAATCAGTGGAATCAGTGGAATCAGTGGAATCAGTGGAATCAGTGGAATCAGTGGAATCAGTGGAATCAGTGGAATCAGTGGAATCAGTGGAATCAGTGGAATCAGTGGAATCAGTGGACTCAGTGGAATCAGTGGAATCAGTGGAATCAGTGGAATCAGTGGACTCAGTGGAATCAGTGGAATCAGTGGAATCAGTGGAATCAGTGGAATCAGTGGAATCAGTGGAATCAGTGGAATCAGTGGAATCAGTGGAATCAGTGGAATCAGTGGAATCAGTGGAATCAGTGGAATCAGTGGAATCAGTGGAATCAGTGGAATCAGTGGAATCAGTGGACTCAGTGGAATCAGTGGAATCAGTGGAATCAGTGGAATCAGTGGAATCAGTGGAATCAGTGGAATCAGTGGAATCAGTGGAATCAGTGGAATCAGTGGAATCAGTGGAATCAGTGGAATCAGTGGACTCAGTGGAATCAGTGGAATCAGTGGAATCAGTGGAATCAGTGGAATCAGTGGAATCAGTGGAATCAGTGGAATCAGTGGAATCAGTGGAATCAGTGGAATCAGTGGAATCAGTGGAATCAGTGGAATCAGTGGAATCAGTGGAATCAGTGGAATCAGTGGAATCAGTGGAATCAGTGGAATCAGTGGACTCAGTGGAATCAGTGGAATCAGTGGAATCAGTGGAATCAGTGGACTCAGTGGAATCAGTGGAATCAGTGGAATCAGTGGAATCAGTGGAATCAGTGGAATCAGTGGAATCAGTGGAATCAGTGGAATCAGTGGAATCAGTGGAATCAGTGGAATCAGTGGACTCAGTGGAATCAGTGGAATCAGTGGAATTAGTGGAATTAGTGGAATCAGTGGAATCAGTGGAATCAGTGGAATCAGTGGAATCAGTGGAATCAGTGGAATCAGTGGAATCAGTGGAATCAGTGGACTCAGTGGAATCAGTGGAATCAGTGGAATCAGTGGAATCAGTGGAATCAGTGGAATCAGTGGAATCAGTGGAATCAGTGGAATCAGTGGAATCAGTGGAATCAGTGGAATCAGTGGAATCAGTGGAATCAGTGGAATCAGTGGAATCAGTGGACTCAGTGGAATCAGTGGAATCAGTGGAATTAGTGGAATTAGTGGAATCAGTGGAATCAGTGGAATCAGTGGAATCAGTGGAATCAGTGGAATCAGTGGAATCACTGGAATCAGTGGAATCAGTGGAATCAGTGGAATCAGTGGAATCAGTGGAATCAGTGGAATCAGTGGAATCAGTGGACTCAGTGGAATCAGTAGACTCAGTGGAATCAGTGGAATCAATGGAATCAGTGGAATCAGTGGACTCAGTGGAATCAGTGGACGCAGTGGAATCAGTGGTCTCAGTGACTACCTTTACCAATATTCCATTGCAGATGCGAATGAGATGCTTAAAGCAGAGCAAAGAACAGTTTCAACTTAATGCACAATTTGGACTATTGGACATGGAAATGCTGGCAAAAGTGGTTGATGGAGAGGGAGGGGGGGGGGAGGGGATGGCAATGCCACAGTCTGTTTGCGCAACTTTCTGTTGGTTTTTTTTTTTATTTTTATTTCCATTTCTTCGACAAAAAGTCAAATATTTCATTTGAAAATTCCAGTCGCAAAGGGCGAGAATGAAATGTGAAATTGTGCAAATACACACATTTAACTGTGTATGCGTGTGTGTGTGTGTGTGTGTGTGTGTGTGTGTGTGTGTTTTGTATGTGTGTATGACGCCTACAGCAACACCCAAACGATAGCAGCAAAGCACATTTTTCTAACTGTACCCGCAACCCGCTCCTCTCGCCGCCGCCCCACAGCCACAGCAACTTCAGCCGGCGGCTGCTTAAAAACTATAAATTAAGTTTACAACTTTTGCGCAAAAAACTTTTTGTGGAGCAGCTCATTGTTGTTGCATTTAGTGCTCTATTTAGTTGGCTTTTTTTTGCATGTTTTGGCTGTTGCCATTACTTCAGCGCTTTATCATTGTGTGACAAAATAGGATTCAACAACCAAAGATACAATACAAAAAACAAAAACAAAAAAAAAAACAAAAAAACAAAAATGTGTGTCAAGCCGTACAACTTTGACATTCATCATTTCTCCGCCCAACACTTGTTGACCTTCAATGGAGGAGGGCAAACTGAAGGAAACTGCTGCCCTGGACTTGTGAAGATGGTAGACATTTACCTGACTCGCAGTTTTTCGGAACTGACAGCTAATCAAAATGTCACACAAAGTTCATTAACAACATTTTCCAGTCAATTGTCCTGTCAAGGTGGCCAGCGTATTCCAGCAAAGAGTCGCCGGATCTGTTTGCGTTTTGCATAGACAGCAGCAGCAGGAGCAGCAGCAGGAGCAGCAGCAGGAGCAGCCACTGAAGGTCCTTGTCGAGAGAGGTCGTTTAGGTCGACAGGAGCACATTGTTAACAACTTGGCATAAAGTTGTTTGTCTTTCACCTCAGCGTGTCGATGACACGACTAAGACTTACAGCAATATCAAGGGGACAGTGCAGCTGTTGGCGGGATGGGGGGATGGGGGGTGTTTGGGACGAGTTTATTACCAGGCAAATCAACAAAACTTAACGAACTGTTCCTATATTTGCGACCTACTCGACACAACTACTCCTCGTCCTGCGTTTTGTTATCCAATGAACTTCAAATGGACAAAAGAAGACTTCGCAAATAGACTCTCAATTGCCAAATTGCCAGGGCCAAAAATGACAAACGTGCTTTGCCAGTTTCAGTTTTATTCGCAAAATTATTATTCTTCTTCTTTTTGCAATACAAATTAGCACTACTTAGATACTTATCACTTTTTCAGTTGAGTGTTCAAAATTATTTGATTTTTCTACAAAGCAGTTTGCCCCATTTCAATTTGCATATGTTTTTATAAACTTTGATAAATTGTGCAAAAGTAGAGTTTCAAGTTGACCTTGAAGATGCCACATATATACACAAATATATATATATATATATATATATATATATACTTAAATTAGTTTCGCTTTGCTTGGGGCGCGCTTAATTCTCGATCCCATTGTATCTTTGGGTGTGGCAAATGTTTCTAAAGCCATTTCCAGGACATGTGGTTTGCTGTGTGTGTGTGTGTGTGTGTTTTTTTTTTTACTTTACTTGGCTTTGGTTGAGCTGATGTGCGATACGATTTCTCAGTTCTACTCAATATTTATATGCATGCCGTTAACTGCATAAATTATTTGCATATCAAATGGGTATGCGAATCGTGTGTATGTGTGTGCGGGAGTGTGTGTGTGTATGTGTGTGTGTGTATGTGTGTGTGTGTGTGTGTGTGCATGTTGATTTAAAATACGAGTACCAAGAGCAGGCTGCAGGCACGCACAGGCTGCCAACGGCCAGGCCTGTGATTTCCTGGCACGCACAAAGGCGCAGGACACACACACACACACACACACACACAAACAGGTCAAGGATATTATGCATATGAATATACAAACAAAATCCAAGCAAAATACGAGCCAAGCCAAACGAAACGAAACAAAACAAAACAAGACAAAACGAAACACGAAAAAACGAAACAAGACAAAACAAAACAAAACAAAACAAAAAAAGGCAAAAGCAGTTGAAAGAAAACGCAGACAAATCATCAACTGCAAAGCAGTCGCAATCGCAGTCGCAGTCGCCGTCGCAGTCGCCGTCACAGTTGACGTCGCAGTCGCCGTCGCCATTTTAGCTGCCATTGTCGTTGACATTTCTCGGCCATTGTTCTTTAAGTGTGTTTGCGTTTCTCTGCGCCTGTTTGGGTGCCACAAATGAACGCGTAATTGTTTTCACATGAATACATTGAATATATATATATATATATATATATGTATGTATACACATTTACTATATATGTGTGTATGTGTTTGTTTGTGTGTATTAACAACGCACATTAAAAGAAAATACGCTGCTATTGCATGCAACGCACATTCATTTGCATTCCGTGTCTGGATGAGCGTCTGGATGCTTCACATTGCCAAGTCAAAGGCGTTTTAATCTGCTTACCTTGGCGACAGTTCTCATTTCTATTCTTGTTTTTTTTTTTTTTTTTTTTTTCCACTCCACCAATGCAAAAATCATTTGCATGATGTCGACACGCCTCGCACAGTAGAGCCTCAGGCCTCAAAACGTTCTGCGAAAAATAATCAAATTTTAGTGTATGTGTTAATAGAAATATGTTTAATATATTTTCAGACATTTTTTAGATTATTTAAATTGAATAACTAAATTCTGCTTTCATCTACTTTTTGGAACAAACAAATACATAAAAAAAAAATGTTTGCAATTGAGTTTTTAAAGATATTTTAAACATGTTGTAGATATATTTCGCTAGCTTTATCTTTATCTTCTTCAAGTCAGGAAATAAATATCGATCTATATTGATTAAACTGTATGTCGAAATAATTGAATATTGGGCAAGCTTATCGAACTAAGTTTATTTAAATAAATTAAGTCTGAATTTATGAAATTCATATTTCTATAAATATACTATATATATATTTGTATATTGTATATATATAATTGTTCGCATGACCCACTGTGCGACTGCGTTGAGTTCTGAAGTTGCTGCTGAGTTTGCATTGCCGTTGCTGCAGCAGCTTTGCTTTAATTACAGCAAAGGATTCACTTTGAGCGCATAAACAAATTGAAAATTGTTTATGGCATGCAAATTAATCAAATCTCTTTCTCAATTAAGTCGGGCAGCCAGTCGCTGCGGATGCGGATGCGGCTGCTGAACTCCTGCCTGGTTCTGATTCTGGGACATGGGAATGACAGAAGGCGCATCAAGATAAATCACTCCGCAAATTTCATCTTGTTAGCAGCAAGTGCACAATTTACATACTGATAATATTTACTTTAATTAAAGACAAGCTCAACACAAAAATCGCTCAACAATTAGTTTTTTTTTTTTTTTTTAAATAATATTAATATTTAACTTATATAAGATGAATTGAAAATTACCTTTTCTTCGCGTCCCTCAAATATTTGTATTTGCATTAATATCAACTTATTTTGCTGTTGAGCAAAATTATTTCATATTTGGCTTAATGCCAACTTACAACTTGCCCCCTTGGGTGGTATGCGATTAAATATGTTTAATGCATAATCAAGTGAATGTATTACACATCTATACAATAATAATAACATCAATAGCTATTGTGAGCTAGCTAATGTTTTTGGCCAATTAGGACAAGCAAACGCCTGCCCGCCCAGCTTCCCATAGTTTGCTTAGTCTTGCCACATGCAACACCTGTAGGCAGTCGACATTCAATTTTGGGTAACTTATGTGGCTATTAGATTCGCACGTGCGCACTTAACCAGTGTCTAGAATGAGTTGGCTCATTAAAAACTTAACTGTAATTATTGTTGAGCAATGAATATAATGCAAAAATATTCATTAATCATAGCTAAGTGGATTTTAATTTGGCTGCCAGTTGTAGTTCAATTGTCTGCACCTGGATACTTTAAACAGCTGAGTCACCATTGCTGATTAGCCTTGATAGCCAGTTTCACTTCTTTGCCATGACATCATATAGAATTGTTTTTTTTTTTTTTGTTTTTTGTTTTTTGTTTTATCTTGTCGAGCTCACCCGACTACAGATTTCTTATTTGCAGTAAAGACATGAGCTCGTCAAACTTAATATAGCGCATTATCGCAGTAGCTGCGTCTGACGCATTTATTGACGACCGGAGACGCAGCATGCAAGAATCCATTTCCTGTGTCACTTGCAACAGTTGCCATCAGTTGGCAAACGCACTATAGAAAAGAAGTAAAAGAACTAGGATAGGGGGTTGGGGGGATGGGGGTTCGTTACACATCTACATCTACACATTTGTATTGCTGTACTTCCTGAAGGCGTATCAATTATGGAGCAGTTTCAATGTTTCTGCAACTGGCTTAGAGCAAAATTGATTAACACCACGCGTCGAAACTGAAGAGAAAACTATTGCAAATCAACAGCTGGCGAAGAGGCAGCATTTGCTAAGTCGCTCTCTCTTTTTCTACTCTCTCGGCCAGCACATAATGCCTGAATGTGTGTTAAAAGAGGAAAAGAGAGAGTGCTTTCACAATTCACCACAGCGCACACGCACATAATGAGCGCTGGTACGAAATTTACCACGGTGTCTGCTCCATGATACTCGTCACATAGCCGCCAATCAGTCTATCGTTGAACTCTGCTGCCTGTTGTTGTCCCAGTGGCGACTGCCCCAGTGACTTGTCCAGTTGCTCTCTCGCAGTGTCAAACGGTACGTGTGTGTGCGACAACGACGACTACAGTTAGACGCGTGTTTCTCCCGTTCTACGCCCACGCGTCCTTTCAAATAGTTGCTTTGGCAATTGTTCATTTCTGCTACAATACGCGCCTCTTTTTTGTGATTATCTTTTTTTTGTCGTTTCTTGAATTTACAACTACTCAATACAAGCAAAAAAAAATTATTCCAAGCGTGGAAAAGTTCTTTGCTATCCAAAGACCGGCAACTTTAACAAATGCCGGCAGAACAGTGCGTATGATAATAATAATAATATAATCAAGTGCGCGAAAATGCAACAAATACAACTCGAAACCCACATATATATTAACACACACCAAAGTAACCAAGTGTAAAAAGTTGCATTATCGCTTAACCAACTCGTCAAGGAAATATACAACAATTTAAATCCAGCTTAAGCGGTTAGTACAAATCTCAAGCTCTATAAATTGCAAAAAAAAAAACATTATTTTGCACTGTCGAAAATGTTGCACAATTGCTGAAAGCTTGTGTATTTTTTTAAACTTAATTATATTAAATTCTTTTAATATATTTTCGATTCATTCGAGGAGATTCGTTTGTTTTTTGTAAATGGTGGGAGTTAGCACGATAGAGAATAATTTAATTTATATGGGTTGCCAAATACTTATTTTAGTATAAATATCCAAAATAAAACTGTTCTTCTTAAAAACCTGTTAAATTTGTATGTGATAAGGGCTAAAACTGTTTACCCTCTAAAGTTAGCTGACATTAGAATTTAATTTGAATAATTTAACTCTCAATGCGATAAAAAAAAAAAAAAACTAAAATGAAGATCGAAATCGCACTGAAAAAATCGTCGGTAACAAAAGACAAATAAAAAATTAACGGGATCATGTCACAGTACGAAGACGGCTGTTCGAACAAACTATTTCGCATGTCGAGTTGTGATACGCTTTTAAAATACCCTTTTAAGAATTTCACAATGGCAATTTTAGGTTAAAAAATATTTAAGAAAATTCTTTTGCATTAATTCATAAATAGTCGACAGTCACAAAACTGGTAAAAGTTTACATTCATGAGAAGGAAATCTAATCCAATCTATTTTATAAATCTACTACAATTCTTAAAAGGGTATTAATGTCTCTCGTACTGTGACATTAAACCTATCTTTGCATGCTTGTGAACACATCGCGAAACAACAAATTTTGTATGCCGAGACAAAGATACCCTATGTTAGATTTTCATTATACATTTTGCGGGCCGTGGTTACTTAATTGATCAACAGCTTAACCACCCCAATTAACACAAAAACTTAAAAATCAAGTGTCATCTCGCACACAAAAAGACAAGGATGGAGTGTTGCTGCCTTCTTCGCACACACTCAAGGGTCTGCGCGATGCACTAGCAATATAACTGTTTTTTTTTTGCTCATATTTATATCTCATTCGTGCCTAGTAGAAAATCTGCGCATCTGCTCGCACCAATGCACGCATGCTCAAAAGGCTTGGTTTTTTCGTTTATCCGCGATGTTGTCGCCGTGAAGTCACGTGTAATAATGACCTTTGTTCGTTGCTCGACAAGCGAACCACTGCAATAATTTTAATGTAAAACTAGAAAATAATGTCTCTCGCACTGTGACATTAAACCTATCTTTGCATTCTTGTGTACACATCGCGAAACAACAAATTTTGTATGCCGAGACAAAGATACCCTATGTTAGATTTTCATTATACATTTTGCGGGCAGTGGTTATTTAATTGATCAACAGCTTAACCACCCCCATTAACCCAAAAACTTAAAAATCAAGTGTCATCTCGCACACAAAAATACAAGGATGAAGTGTTGCTGCCTTCTTCGCACACACTCAAGGGTCTGCGCGATGCACTAGCAATATAACTGTTTATTTTTTTGCTCCCATTTATATCTCATTCGTTCCTAGTAGAAAATCTGCGCATCTGCTCGCACCAATGCACGCATGCTCAAAAGGCTTGGTCTTTTCGTTTATCCGCGATGTTGTCGCCGTAAAGTCACGTGTAATAATGACCTTTGTTCGTTGCTCGACAAGCGAACCACTGCAATAATTTTAATGTAAAACTAGAAAATAATGTCTCTCGTACTGTGACATTAAACCTATCTTTGCATTCTTGTGTACACATCGCGAAACAACAAATTTTGTATGCCGAGACAAAGATACCCTATGTTAGATTTTCATTATACATTTTGCGGGCAGTGGTTATTTAATTGATCAACAGCTTAACCACCCCAATTAACACAAAAACTTAAAAATCAAGTGTCATCTCGCACACAAAAATACAAGGATGAAGTGTTGCTGCCTTCTTCGCACACACTCAAGGGTCTGCGCGATGCACTAGCAATATAACTGTTTTTTTTTTTGCTCCCATTTATATCTCATTCGTGCCTAGTAGAAAATCTGCGCATCTGCTCGCACCAATGCACGCATGCTCAAAAGGCTTGGTTTTTTCGTTTATCCGCGATGTTGTCCCAGTAAAGTCGCGTGTAATAATGACCTTTGTTCGTTGCTCGACAAGCGAACCCCTGCAATAATTTTATTGTGAAACTATAAAAATAAAAATGATGCACAGTTTTTGTCTGTTAAATGCTTGTGCATAACATTGTCAGTGTTGGTAAACGTTCCCAAAAGCAAGCAGTCAATCAATCTTGAGTTTCAATAAACGATAAGCAGTTGTTAAATTGTGCGAGCACAAAAGCACACCAGAACCAAAAGCACGAAATATTGGAAATTACATGTCCCATCAGCCAAATAACAAAGAAACTACTCAATTTTGAGAGTGGCTAAAAGCATTGAGCAAAAACCGTGTCAAAAGCATCACAGCAAGCAATGATACAAAAAAAAAAAGCAAGCAGAAACAGCAACAGTGCCAAACAGCGTGGGGGACAGCGTGGGACAGCGTACCAAGAGTGGGGACAGTGGGACAGGGACAGGGAGCAGAGTTATGGATTTTCTGGCATTGCCGGGCTGCAGAAAAGGATCTACATGATTTATAAGACACATTAAATTGAATATTCAACATAATGTAGCATTTAAATGGGCAACACAGGCATATAAATATATATATATATATGTGTGTGTGGTTATGTATGTGTATACCAAATTTAGATACATATGTATACGTTTTCATCTCAAGGTCCTTTGCCTCGCAATAGCATTTTACGGCTTAGAACTGGCCAACTGGTCTGGCTAGGGCTAAGTATCTATTGACTAAGTGAGTTTTGGACGCGTCTCAGATCATGCCACAAAATCAGCACCTAATCGCATGCCACGTGGTCCGTCTTTGTTTGCCTCTTTGTTGTGTTTTTACGTTTGCGGAACTTTTTATTAAAGTATCACATCTCAAAGTTAAGCCAGCAATTGAGTTTTTGCGCACTAATGGTAAAAATAAAAAAAAAACACCGAAAGCGCACAACTGAACACAAAAAATTATTTAACTTCAAAGTGTGCAAAAGTAATTTACCAAAGCAGAACGTAGTCAGCATCATAAACCACACGTTCTGCCCTACAGAAAATGGCCAAATATAACTGAAAATACTCTCTCACACACACACACCCACAATTACACACGCAAAACGGTGTGCCCAACAACTAATATCAGCTCATACCTTGAACTTTTATATATAAATTATCGTACACATTAAAGAAAAACTTATCGATACCTGTATCGATAACTCACAAGATACATCAAAGTCAAAGTCAGTATTTAAATACAGACGCTGCGTGAAATATGCGATAGTTGAAAATCAATGAATATCGAAGTTGTGTCGATACTATTGGAGGCTTCTTAACTGTCACGATCAAACAGGAAAAGCTAGCAGCCGAAAAAGTTGTGAGACTTTCGCAGAAAATCAATTCAATCATACGTACAATATCCATAATCCATAATGAATACCAAGAAGAACAATTTAAACAAAGAGGATTTCATATATTTCTTATTGCACTCAAGGCGTTTGACTAATTGGGTAAGCACATGTGCTCAACATTTTCGTTGGCAATCAACATAATAAAAAAACACACACAATTTACAGCGCCCTAGCATTGCTAGACCGGAAACGATGTTCCTTGTAATATCGCACGAGAGATGCGATCTTGACTCGGTTGTAAGCACACTGGCAGTTGCTTACATGCACTTTCGCAGTAAGGGCCCGGGGCGCATGCCCCGAGTTATACCAGTTTTGAACATGTTGCGTGCCAACTATCCCAGCAAAACGGAGGCTTACTATCTGCTGGGTGCGCAGGGCATCATGGCCAAGACGCATCTTGTCTTTCGTGACGATTTGCCAATTGCTCTGTGGGAGTGCAGTCAGTTTATATTGGTCAATCAACATGTGAGCCCGTTTTACTTTAACCGCACGCTGGCCCATCGTACCTATCAGTACGAAGCTGCTCGCCTGACCCGTTCTTGTAATGGGGCCATGTATCCGCTGCGCTCTTGTGCGGCCATCACCACCAACTACTACAAGTGTCCTGATTTCAACATTGCGAAGGTGCGCAGTATGTCATTCTTTAGGCTGCTGTATGCCGCAATCCTGCTGGAGAATAACGGCTTTATCGGGCACTCGGCGGGGATGATGAGCATAAGCGGCGACTTTCATATGTTGATCTACCTGCAGCAGCAGCTGGGCCCTCTGAATCCGGCTCAGCGCAACAATCTTTACCGCACAGTGTTGGATGCCATGTTCAATTTAAGCAGACTGTCTCTGCCTCAGATTTTGAGACGCGAATTCAAGGTTGTATGTGTGCACACTTTGATTCGTATCGGTCTATGTTGTTTTCCGATGGACGTCACAAATTTCATCTCGTATGAGTTCGCAGAGCTGGCACTGAGGGAGTTGGCTGCTGAAAACTCACTTCATTTTATTGTGCTACTGGGCAAACGCCGACAGCGACAGGGCGGAGTGGGTATCAGTGAAGTCGCTGTTATCCCCCTGGACGGGCTGCGTTTCGTCAATAATAGAAAACTATTCGACCACATGATTATCAACTTAAATGCGTCGGATGAGCCGCTGTTATCCCTGGAGCCGTATCGTGGCCTAGACTTTATGCGTGGCGGTTTCTTTTACACCAATAAGAGGAACATTAATTTTGATGATGTGGTAGGCCTCATGCTGCGCATCGTCTTCAACTTTATATCCAATGACCAAGTCTAAAATTCTTTAATTAATAATTTCATTTATGTATCGAATGACTCAGAAAGAGTCGAACTAAATATTTGTATGAACTAAATCCGGAAAAGCATCATTTGTTCAAGCTGAGCTGGGACATTTATTATCAACCAGAAGTTCTGATATAATGTACTCAAATTAAAGCCAGCAACAAATTTCAAAAAAAAAAAAAAATGTAATTAATTTACTCAGTTATATCCAAATAAATAAAACAAAAGAAAAGATGAGATTTTTGTTGTCTGGAAAATGCGAATTGTTAAAGTAGAAATCGAATGAATACTTAATTAAGAACTTATACATATGTAAAACTGGTACAGATCTCACTTACAAACTTACAAAAAAGCATATAGAAGAATTGGCTTAAGTAATTTGATTAAGTCAAAACGTAAGTGAACTAAATATGAATTAGGCCAAAAGTGACGAAGACCGAACGCTTTTAAATTATGTTTTACGTACGCCCATGATGGAAAACTTGGTCGGTCTGAGTGATGGTAGTGATGGGTTGGCAAAGGTGGCCCCTTGAGCCATTACACAATGCATTAATCTAATCATATGAGAATATGTGCGAGTTACTCACATCGCAGCCAGTTACCAAATTCATGGACTCAAAAGTGGAGCTTAATATATATATATATGTATGTATATGCATGTGTGTGTTACACACACACACACACACACACACACACACACGCGCTGATGTCAGCTACGTGCACGCACTCAACAATGGCAGGAGGCTGCTGGGTTGGGTTGTTGTTCCGGAAGGTGGTAGGGGGGGGGGGGGGGTGGTAAGCAAGGATTGGGCGTCGCATGTCTGTTGTTGTCTTTGTGCTTTGATAACAAGGATTTGCAAAGGACTCGCCGCTATTGCTTAAATTGCTTGCAACACTTTTCTTTTTTTTTTTTACTCTGTCTCCATCGTTATTTGCCATTCGGCATTTGGCTTTAATAAATCGTTTAGACCTCCACACCTGTAGTCTGCCCGCGCCGCTCACCCACCCCCCCCCTTTCCATCCACCCCCCTCCACATGAAAAGTCAGCCATTTTGAGCCACATTTGACAGACAAGGCAGCGTGGTGACCAGCTGCTCACCAACTTAATGCTTCACGCCCCTAACCTCAAAAAAAAACCACCGAAAATACTACACTTGTAGTGCGCCATCTTCCGTGTCTCATTTGAAACTTAGACGATATTTTTTTTGTATCAACAAACAGAAATTGCTATCGATTCACGATCATGATCTAAAACCAACATAATCATGATCAGATCCAACAGAAGTTTTGATAGAGCCATGCCCATCAATCAACAACTAATATCAGCTCATACCTTGAACTTTTATATATAAATTATCGTACACATTAAAGAAAAACTTATCGATACCTGTATCGATAACTCACAAGATACATCAAAGTCAAAGTCAGTATTTAAATACAGACGCTGCGTGAAATATGCGATAGTTGAAAATCAATGAATATCGAAGTTGTGTCGATACTATTGGAGGCTTCTTAACTGTCACGATCAAACAGGAAAAGCTAGCAGCCGAAAAAGTTGTGAGACTTTCGCAGAAAATCAATTCAATCATACGTACAATATCCATAATCCATAATGAATACCAAGAAGAACAATTTAAACAAAGAGGATTTCATATATTTCTTATTGCACTCAAGGCGTTTGACTAATTGGGTAAGCACATGTGCTCAACATTTTCGTTGGCAATCAACATAATAAAAAAACACACACAATTTACAGCGCCCTAGCATTGCTAGACCGGAAACGATGTTCCTTGTAATATCGCACGAGAGATGCGATCTTGACTCGGTTGTAAGCACACTGGCAGTTGCTTACATGCACTTTAGCAGTAAGGGCCCGGGGCGCATGCCCCGAGTTATACCAGTTTTGAACATGTTGCGTGCCAACTATCCCAGCAAAACGGAGGCTTACTATCTGCTGGGTGCGCAGGGCATCATGGCCAAGACGCATCTTGTCTTTCGTGACGATTTGCCAATTGCTCTGTGGGAGTGCAGTCAGTTTATATTGGTCAATCAACATGTGAGCCCGTTTTACTTTAACCGCACGCTGGCCCATCGTACCTATCAGTACGAAGCTGCTCGCCTGACCCGTTCTTGTAATGGGGCCATGTATCCGCTGCGCTCTTGTGCGGCCATCACCACCAACTACTACAAGTGTCCTGATTTCAACATTGCGAAGGTGCGCAGTATGTCATTCTTTAGGCTGCTGTATGCCGCAATCCTGCTGGAGAATAACGGCTTTATCGGGCACTCGGCGGGGATGATGAGCATAAGCGGCGACTTTCATATGTTGATCTACCTGCAGCAGCAGCTGGGCCCTCTGAATCCGGCTCAGCGCAACAATCTTTACCGCACAGTGTTGGATGCCATGTTCAATTTAAGCAGACTGTCTCTGCCTCAGATTTTGAGACGCGAATTCAAGGTTGTATGTGTGCACACTTTGATTCGTATCGGTCTATGTTGTTTTCCGATGGACGTCACAAATTTCATCTCGTATGAGTTCGCAGAGCTGGCACTGAGGGAGTTGGCTGCTGAAAACTCACTTCATTTTATTGTGCTACTGGGCAAACGCCGACAGCGACAGGGCGGAGTGGGTATCAGTGAAGTCGCTGTTATCCCCCTGGACGGGCTGCGTTTCGTCAATAATAGAAAACTATTCGACCACATGATTATCAACTTAAATGCGTCGGATGAGCCGCTGTTATCCCTGGAGCCGTATCGTGGCCTAGACTTTATGCGTGGCGGTTTCTTTTACACCAATAAGAGGAACATTAATTTTGATGATGTGGTAGGCCTCATGCTGCGCATCGTCTTCAACTTTATATCCAATGACCAAGTCTAAAATTCTTTAATTAATAATTTCATTTATGTATCGAATGACTCAGAAAGAGTCGAACTAAATTTTTGTATGAACTAAATCCGGAAAAGCATCATTTGTTCAAGCTGAGCTGGGACATTTATTATCAACCAGAAGTTCTGATATAATGTACTCAAATTAAAGCCAGCAACAAATTTCAAAAAAAAAAAAAAATGTAATTAATTTACTCAGTTATATCCAAATAAATAAAACAAAAGAAAAGATGAGATTTTTGTTGTCTGGAAAATGCGAATTGTTAAAGTAGAAATCGAATGAATACTTAATTAAGAACTTATACATATGTAAAACTGGTACAGATCTCACTTACAAACTTACAAAAAAGCATATAGAAGAATTGGCTTAAGTAATTTGATTAAGTCAAAACGTAAGTGAACTAAATATGAATTAGGCCAAAAGTGACGAAGACCGAACGCTTTTAAATTATGTTTTACGTACGCCCATGATGGAAAACTTGGTCGGTCTGAGTGATGGTAGTGATGGGTTGGCAAAGGTGGCCCCTTGAGCCATTACACAATGCATTAATCTAATCATATGAGAATATGTGCGAGTTACTCACATCGCAGCCAGTTACCAAATTCATGGACTCAAAAGTGGAGCTTAATATATATATATATATATGTATGTATATGCATGTGTGTGTTACACACACACACACACACACACGCGCTGATGTCAGCTACGTGCACGCACTCAACAATGGCAGGAGGCTGCTGGGTTGGGTTGTTGTTCCGGAAGGTGGTAGGGGGGGGGGGGTAAGCGGGGATTGGGCGTCGCATGTCTGTTGTTGTCTTTGTGCTTTGATAACAAGGATTTGCAAAGGACTCGCCGCTATTGCTTAAATTGCTTGCAACACTTTTCTTTTTTTTTTTACTCTGTCTCCATCGTTATTTGCCATTCGGCATTTGGCTTTAATAAATCGTTTAGACCTCCACACCTGTAGTCTGCCCGCACCGCACACCCCCCCCCCCTTTCCATCCACCCCCCTCCACATGAAAAGTCAGCCATTTTGAGCCACATTTGACAGACAAGGCAGCGTGGTGACCAGCTGCTCACCAACTTAATGCTTCACGCCCCTAACCTCAAAAAAAAACCACCGAAAATACTACACTTGTAGTGCGCCATCTTCCGTGTCTCATTTGAAACTTAGACGATATTTTTTTTGTATCAACAAACAGAAATTGCTATCGATTCACGATCATGATCTAAAACCAACATAATCATGATCAGATCCAACAGAAGTTTTGATAGAGCCATGCCCATCAATCAACAACTAATATCAGCTCATACCTTGAACTTTTATATATAAATTATCGTACACATTAAAGAAAAACTTATCGATACCTGTATCGATAACTCACAAGATACATCAAAGTCAAAGTCAGTATTTAAATACAGACGCTGCGTGAAATATGCGATAGTTGAAAATCAATGAATATCGAAGTTGTGTCGATACTATTGGAGGCTTCTTAACTGTCACGATCAAACAGGAAAAGCTAGCAGCCGAAAAAGTTGTGAGACTTTCGCAGAAAATCAATTCAATCATACGTACAATATCCATAATCCATAATGAATACCAAGAAGAACAATTTAAACAAAGAGGATTTCATATATTTCTTATTGCACTCAAGGCGTTTGACTAATTGGGTAAGCACATGTGCTCAACATTTTCGTTGGCAATCAACATAATAAAAAAACACACACAATTTACAGCGCCCTAGCATTGCTAGACCGGAAACGATGTTACTTGTAATATCGCACGAGAGATGCGATCTTGACTCGGTTGTAAGCACACTGGCAGTTGCTTACATGCACTTTCGCAGTAAGGGCCCGGGGCGCATGTACCGAGTTATACCAGTTTTGGACATGTTGCGTGCCAACTATCCCAGCAAAACGGAGGCTTACTATCTGCTGGGTGCGCAGGGCATCATGGCCAAGACGCATCTTGTCTTTCGTGACGATTTGCCAATTGCTCTGTGGGAGTGCAGTCAGCTTATATTGGTCAATCAACATGTGAGCCCGTCTTACTTTAACCGCACGCTGGACTATCGTACCTATCAGTACAAAGCTGTTTGCCTGCCCCTTTCTTGTAATGGGGCCATGTGTCTGCTGCGCTCTTGTGCGGCCATGACCACCAACTGCTACAAGTGTCCTGATTTCAACATTGCGAATGTGCGCAGTCTGTGCCTCTTTAAGCTGCTGCATGCCGCAATCCTGCTGGAGAATAACGGCTTTATCGGGCACTCGGCGGAGATGATGAACATAAGCGGCGACTTTCATATGTTGATCTACCTGGAGCAGCAGCTGGGCAATCTCAATCCGGCTCAGCGCGGCAATCTTTACCGCACAGTGTTGGATGCCATGTTCAATTTAAGCAGACTGTCTCTGGCTCAGATTTTGAGACGCGAATTCAAGATTGTATGTGTGCACACTTTGATTCGTATCGGTCTATGTTGTTTTCCGATGGACGTCACAAATTTCATCTCGTATGAGTTCGCAGAGCTGGCACTGAGGGAGTTGGCTGCTGAAAACTCACTTCATTTTATTGTGCTACTGGGCAAACGCCGACAGCCACAGGGCGGAGTGGGTATCAGTGAAGTCGCTGTTATCCCCCTGGACGGGCTGCGTTTCGTCAATAATAGAAAACTATTCGACCACATGATTATCAACTTAAATGCGTCGGGTGAGCCGCTGTTATCCCTGGAGCCGTATCGTGGCCTAGACTTTATGCGTGGCGGTTTCTTTTACACCAATAAGAGGAACATTAATTTTGATGATGTGGAAGGCCTCATGCTGCGCATCGTCTTCAACTTTATATCCAATGACCAAGTCTAAAATTCTTTAATTAATAATTTCATTTATGTATCGAATGACTCAGAAAGAGTCGAACTAAATATTTGTATGAACTAAATCCGGAAAAGCATCATTTGTTCAAGCTGAGCTGGGACATTTATTATCAACCAGAAGTTCTGATATAATGTACTCAAATTAAAGCCAGCATCAAATTTCAAAAAAAAAAAAAAATGTAATTAATTTACTCAGTTATATCCAAATAAATAAAACAAAAGAAAAGATGAGATTTTTGTTGTCTGGAAAATGCGAATTGTTAAAGTAGAAATCGAATGAATACTTAATTAAGAACTTATACATATGTAAAACTGGTACAGATCTCACTTACAAACTTACAAAAAAGCATATAGAAGAATTGGCTTAAGTAATTTGATTAAGTCAAAACGTAAGTGAACTAAATATGAATTAGGCCAAAAGTGACGAAGACCGAACGCTTTTAAATTATGTTTTACGTACGCCCATGATGGAAAACTTGGTCGGTCTGAGTGATGGTAGTGATGGGTTGGCAAAGGTGGCCCCTTGAGCCATTACACAATGCATTAATCTAATCATATGAGAATATGTGCGAGTTACTCACATCGCAGCCAGTTACCAAATTCATGGACTCAAAAGTGGAGCTTAATATATATATATATGTATGTATATGCATGTGTGTGTTACACACACACACACACACACACACACACACACGCGCTGATGTCAGCTACGTGCACGCACTCAACAATGGCAGGAGGCTGCTGGGTTGGGTTGTTGTTCCGGAAGGTGGTAGGGGGGGGGGGGGTGGTAAGCAAGGATTGGGCGTCGCATGTCTGTTGTTGTCTTTGTGCTTTGATAACAAGGATTTGCAAAGGACTCGCCGCTATTGCTTAAATTGCTTGCAACACTTTTCTTTTTTTTTTTACTCTGTCTCCATCGTTATTTGCCATTCGGCATTTGGCTTTAATAAATCGTTTAGACCTCCACACCTGTAGTCTGCCCGCGCCGCTCACCCACCCCCCCCCCCCCTCCCCAACCCTCAAAGACGACGAAAAACAGGAAATTCTCTGACGTCAGTCGACAGTCGAGAGTTGAGCGTCGACATTATTTTCTGGCGCCACTCGAAACACATCCATCATCCCTGCATTTGTATGAAGAACTTAATATTGTCTGGGGTTGGAGATGCACCGTCAGATGAAAATGCTTTGCCTTTGAAGGTGTCCTCTTAATTGTTAGACTACTTGACATTTTATTACTTTTTCGATATACACTTCCATTCCATTCTCGATTGAAATTCTAACAGATATTGTTACTATGGATAAGGAAAATGATATGCAAATTATATATCATTAATTTAGCTGATTGTTTAGCAGTTAAATACACTTCTCATACAACATAACTAGGCAATTCTGGAGTAAATAGTTAACAGACTTGAATCCGTTTTGTAATCAAAAAAAAAAAAAAAGAAATACAACGTTATTTTCAAACAATTTTTTTTGGTTTCTTAATATTTGTATTAAACGTAAATTTGCTTAAGAAATCGTAAAAACTGATGAATTATAAATAAAAAGTTGTTTAAAAAGAAGGTAAATATGATATTTCGAACTGCGTACCAATATTTATTTACTTGCTGAAATAACTACTTCTTCTTAACCATTTTTTTTTAATAGATTTGGTTACATTAAAACGCCAGCAGAATTTGGCCACAAAATTGTGTTGTTTTTATTGTCTTGAAGAGTATCTTATTATCGTATTGATAATTACTTTGTTATCAAAAGGTATTATAGTATATTGCTGTTGTGCAATGTCTGACACCTTCGCTGCAATTTTATCAGCCACACCCTCTTCCCCCCCCCCCCCACCAAGTTTCCAAAAGCCGATATCTCCCGTAAATAATCAAACCTAAAAGGCAAACCAACTCTGTTCAGCTCGTATGATTTACAACAACAGAGTATTTCACAGTCGGTTATGCCCGACTGCTATGTTCTCTCTTATTTTTTTTTTCTTCTTCGCTTCTTGTTTACTATTCCATACTTTTGTGCGCTGAGCGCGTAATAAAGATAATTGCTGTTGAGAGCAGCTCTAAGCGGATTTCAGAGCCACCACCACCTGCAACTAAATGGCCACCCACCCACCCATTCCAAACGGTATTTAGCTGTCTGAGTTGTCAACAAAAGTTTTTACATTTGACTTGCTCTCGTATACCCTACAAACAAATGGTATATGTGACTGACTCGAATAATATAAATAGACCATATTTGCTAATAAATTTAATTTCAACATATTCTCGTCATACACAATCAACAATTATTTTTTTATCTTCTGTCAAGTTGGGGTATACAAAATTATAAATTCAGCTTTAGATTTATTATATATATAATTGAATGTCTGATAACGGTATTTGATTTAAAAAATATAATTCTTTATTCATCAAAACACGTCTGTTCAGTTTGGTGTACAAAATAACTCTGCTTATGCTACTGGTTTAATCAATAATGAAACCCCGCATTTGCGTCTTATTTCATTATTTACAGTTAGGTTAAATTTCTTATGCTATAATATACAGTTAGGTTTGATTGCTTATGCTGACAATGAATAAGGGATCCGCGCGCGGCGCTGGCGCCGTCGCAGTGAGTGTGGACATGAGAGATCTGCATGATGTTACAGTTAGGTAAAATTGTTTATGCTAGAGATCTGCATGATGTTACAGTTAGGTAAAATTGTTTATGCTAGAATATACAGTTAGGTCTAATTGCTTATGCTGATAATGAATAAGGGATCCGCGCATGGCGCCGGCGTGTTGTCGCCGTGAGTGTGGACATGAGAGATCTGCATGATGTCATGGTCTGGATATGTCACTATATATATATTTACGCTTTTATGTAGTTTATGTAGTCAGCTGCTGTAGAGCATTTTAAAGTCGTATTCGCTTGATTTCTTGTAACGCTTTTATTTATTATTTCATTACTGAAAACGTAAAAAGGTTTCCCTTTTTTAATTTGCACTTGCCATGGGTAATTTGGTTGTGCATGGCAACGTTTGTATTACCAAAAAGCTCACAAGGCTTGCAATAATTAAATTCATTAGAATGCTAAAATGTGTTCCCAAGTATCCAGCTGAAGCAGTTGTAACTGCTGTAACTGTTTGTGCCTGCTGCAGCAGCCGAAGCTGAAGCGGCGCCTAATTGCCCCAAATCGCTTAAATTGTGTGTGTGGCAAATAATGCATATGCGTTACGCGAAAAAAACTATCTGTTTTGCAAATAACTGGCAACAATATCTGCGATCTACAATTGATATTAAGTATTGTGCGCGACTTAGTTGAACTGCAAGTCAAGCACTTTGCCAATGGGGGACATGGCCAAAGATTTTATTGTCAGTGTTGCCAGTTGCCCAGCATGCGCTTGCTTTGCATATTTCCGGCTTCCGTTTTTAGGTTGCGACATTGTCCCGCATTTTTATGCCGGCAACTTTTGCCGTTTCAATATACATAAATTTATTTATTTTTTTATTTTTTGTTCTATTTGCCTTCTTGTCAAAAACTTGTTAACAGGTCCAAAATTATTGTGAAAGACGCCAACATTTATGACAAATATGAATATAATGCGGTCGCGTGGTTTTTGTGGTTTTGGTTGGCTTAGTGGTGAGTGTTGAGTGGTGAGGGGCGAGTGGTGAGTGGTGAGTTCTGTGGGTTGAGGAGTTGCTGTGACATTGGATTTTCCATGTAACAGGTAATTGTTTTCGTGCCTGTCGTCTTGCTTCATTTGGCTTCATTTTCGTGAAATCGCTTCTTACGTTTTTATTCCATTTTTTTCTTTTCTTTTTTTTTTTTTGTATTTTATTTCGGCTTTGGCATAATTTATTGTATTTTTTGTCTCACATTTGCATAAATATTTAAATTTGCATTTTAAGCACAATGTGAAATTTGTTGCGGCCGGCTTGACAAAGTCTATATATATTTTAATATAAATATACATATTTAAATAGTACGAGTATATGTGGGCTGTGTATATTCGAAATGGTTTTATTGTTCTCTTATTTATTTTTTCAGGCTTTCTGCCAGTGGTTGTCTTAATATTTCCCAACACATTTATTACTTAATAGGCACTTTACAAAGCTAGACACACAGGCCTTGAAGTGTCAACAAAGATTTAGATATATATCTACATTTTTTTTATATAGCTATATAAACATTTTTTTAAAAGTACAAAAAAACTAACAAATTTGCTCTACTAATATATTTTTTTTTATGATAATTGCCGCTTAATCATATTTAACTAAGTTTAGGCACAATTTAACATATTAAGTGTTACATAAACTTTTTCTCTATGTGCGAAGAATTATTTATCTATTCAGTTATTGCATTGGCTAAATACAGCAACAACGGCAAAGTTGGTTCTTGGCAGTCGAGCTGAAAAGATATAAATAATTCATTAGATTAAAGCTTGATAAATGATAGAAATTGCTTAAGGATGTAATTCTAAAGATAAATAAAATTCAAGCCAAATCCGACACTTAAAGGTATCCATAAAATGAGGCTGCCGCAATTATTGAAAGCATTTCAGCGATTGCCTGTCAATGCATAAAAATATATTTACTGTCTATCTTATATATTTGACTCGCAGTTACGTAACTGTAATTGCAACTAAATTACAATATCCATGGCAAGTGCGTAAAATGTATATGAAAAAAAATTCCAGTTAAATAAAACTGAATTTGTGTGGCATCAAACGCACATAATTTAATAAAGTCGAGGCATGTTTAGGGCTCCGCATTACCCTGCGGCGTTTGGGCTCCAAAGCCGGCAATCACTTTATTATTAAGCTAGACGCAGACCCGACACACACACACACACACACACACACACACACACACACACATACACATACACACACGTATACACACACATACACATACACACACACATGTATCCACAGACACAGTTCATAAAAGAAAACAAACAAAATAATGGCATCAAATTTGAAGATTTGATGCGGGAAAATGTTTTTCACGTTTTTAGAATTTGGGGTCTTTTGTGCGCGTCTACGCAGCTTATTGATAGATAATATATTTATATTTAAATAACACTTCATCATTCTCCTCTCGATGAACACGAACAACGCTGGTTATGCGTAATATTTTTTGCTTTCATGTTTCGTTGCTAAAGCGGAAGCTGGCTCGACGCTAGCGGTTGCGACAGCCTTATAAATAAACTTGGTCCATTACACACACACACACACACACATACATACATACAATTTGACTTGGCTGCTGTCTTGAGTGCGATAAATTTCGGGCTTATGATTTTAGCCCTTTCATTATTGGCCACGCCCGTTATTCGTTAAGCAGCAGCGCATCGCGTGCCTTTCGCCTGCCATTTTCATCTCAATTTCATTCAATGCCAAAGTCTCATTTTCATTTTCATTTTTATTTTTCTTTTCATTTCATTTTTATTCACATTTTACTTTTGGCTTTTCCCTGTCCACTCAAGCGTAAAACAATACTCGCAGCACACAATCACAGAATTGTGCACACACACACACATCCACACACCCACATTCACACACTCGCCGATGAGTAGCTCATTGTCAGTTTTTCGAAGAGCTGTTGACATTTGCTTGAACATAAATAAACTATATGATAATAATAAGGCATTCAAGCAAATTCAACAAACACACAATTTTTTTTTTTTTTTATTGTTAGTCTTTTCGGTCATGCAATTTGCAAGAAATTCTAGCAAATAAAGCAAAAATTAACACTACAGCGGGATATTCCAGGCGATTTCTAACGGAATCCATAATTGAAAAATTAGCAACATTGCCAAAAATTTGTGAAATAAAGTTGGTGTAAATGTGTGTGTATACAAAATGTTTAAATTTTGCTAATATTGTATTGTGTTTAGGTGGCCAACAGCAGGTCACGTATTATACATATATATATATATATATATATATATCTATTTTTTTTTTTTTTGCTGCATTAAGTTTTTTACCTGTGTCAGCCATCGATCCAACAACGGTGTCACCAGGACTATTTCTAATGGTTGCAATTATATTCAACGACGCGGGAATCGTTTAGCAATGAATTAATATAATGGATTCGCGCAAGCGCACCAGCAAAAATTTTGAATTGAAAGTAAATTAATTAAAATTTTATCGTTTCGCTAAAAATAGGGAATTGTCATTATATATACATAAAGCTAAATCTCTGCCCAATTTGTTAGTATTCCCATTTATTTATAAAGCCACATTATCTAGGCGAATCGCTCATACATACACATACAGATATATGTAAATATTGAGGTTTTACTCAATATTATTAAAACTCGTTTTCAAAACATATTTACTTTGTAATCTGAATTACAAGAATATTTACAAACTTAATTCAAGTTTCAAACTATTTACTTATTTACTAGGACTTTATTACCTTATTTACTTGGACGAGAAGAAAATGGAGATGGGGAAAATGCATTTATTCAAAGAGAGCAATAATAAATATGTATTTACTTGGACAAGCGCATTACAAGAATTTATTTCGAATAACTCAATTGTTTATAAATTTATTTGTGAGTGCAAAGATTTCTCTTCGAGAATTTATGGAAATATCTGAAGTTTTAGCTCTAGCTTGAAAATGTACCGCAATATTGCGTACCTGTTCTTTTGGATATTTATTATATAAATACATATTTATACATATGTAAATAAATACATATATTTGTATTAATAAATATGAATCAGCAATTATTTTATTTTATAGTTACGAATATTATTATGTATGTTTTACACTGCTTGTTAAATATTTATTGCAATCTGTCAAAAGCATTTAAGAAAGATTTGTGTTTTTTTTTTGTTTTCTTCGTGTCAACTTAAAAGATTATTTTATTGAACCATTATCTGTACGCATTTATGTGTGTATTTGTGTGTGTGTGTGTTGGTTGGGTGGTCCTTTTGAGTGCTCGTAATTATGTGCTACATCATAATTTATGGGCATAACAGGCATACATCTTTTGCATTTATTTTCAAGTGTATCAAACACAAAATTTTCATGCCTTTCATGCGACACTCCACTCCACACCACTCCCCTCCCCACCCTCGTCCGGACAAACCACTCGTTTGTTTGTGTTTAATCTCGTTTTAATGCCGTCGAGCATCATCGTAAAAATTATTACATTATATGTCAGCGCAAAGAGATGCGACACAACATTCAAGCACAACACAACGGGACACAAAGTAACAAAAGGTGATGAAGAAAAAAAAGAAGAAGCAGGCAAGAGAAACTGATGAAACTGAGAAATGAAAAGAGAAACAAGAGCGCCGAAAGAAAATGAAAAGTTTGTAAGCGGTGGGCGGTGGGAGGGGGCAGGAGGAAAAGTAGTCCGTCCGTTTAAGAGTGGTCGTTATTATTAAATTTTACACACACATGCATACACACAACAATAAAATGTACGAATATATGCCCAAAAGACATGTTACTGTCTCCCTTACACACACACATATACACATACATACAAAGGTATTATGCCCGCGCCACTAAAATTCAATTTTTACAAGCCTAACGGTTGCAATGGTAGCTGATGACACATACAAACACACACACGACCATGTCTAAGCGTACAAACACACTCACACACACACACACACACACACACATACACTGTACACCTTCTGCTGTTCTTCTGCCATTGTCGTTTGCCATTGTTTTTGTCTTTGTCTTTTTGTGTTGTTACTCTGTTGTTTCTTTGTCTCGTTCATATTCTTTTGCTTCTGCTTCGACCTCTGCTTGGACTTCTTCCTCTTATTTTTGTGCCGCTGAGCATGATTTTGCCAACTGCCAACTGCTTTTTATGTGTCGCACGTTATTAAACGAATTCAAGCGCGGAATATTACCAGCCATCCAGACAGAAAGCCAGCTTCCCAGCCAACCAGCCAGCACAGTACATTCTTCCGCTACACACACACACTCACACACACACACACACAGCATACACCTTGCGCCATACACACAAACACACGCACACACACACTGCCCGCAGTCATCAAGCCAGCAAGTGGTTTGGGTCTTTTGTCAATACCCGGCAAAAGCCTCATAAAAGGCACATCAGATACCATTTTTCTGCTTCGCTACAAATTGAAAATTTCGAAAAATTCTCGCTTCTGTTTTATATAGACAGCACAGCTCGCCCCCAGACCCATTTACATCTTATCTGGCGCGTGGCGTCTGCTTAACGGCTCATTAGTTGAATAAATATGGCAAAAGCATAAACAATAGATTTATTACGCTTATATTTAACAATTTGAATGGGGTGAAACTTCAGCACAACAACATTTGCATTTTGATAAATTTAATATTGAATTGCTTGCTCATTGCTTGCATTTTCAAAACTGCATTTTTATGTGCTTATAATTTGTAAGCCACAATCCAATTAAAGTTTTAGTTTCAGTTACGTAGTAAATCAATCATTTTCTAGTTTACCTTGGAAAATTGAATTGAAATACAAAAAAAATTGTACTTAACAAAACGTTTTTAATAAACAAAACGTATAATACTTTTATTGGAAGTGTCATTGATTTGTATCTATCTGAAAATAATTACGTTTAAATTTTGATACTTAAAAACATAATGCCACAAATCCAAATTCAGCTGTCAATTTAACAACATGTCGACAGCTTTCAAATTGCACACAATGAAATTGAATTGAATTCGACAGATTTGCAATTAATTTTTTTCTTTCACTAAGAGAAAAAGATTTTAGTAGTTTTGGGTAAAATCCGTTGAACATATAATTTTCATAGTTTTTTTTTTTTTAGTGTAAGTTTCATAGTAGTTTGGTTGCTGCTCAGTGTTGTATGCTACAATTCATGGCACGCACAACAGTCAGATAACTCAAGCTGCTAATCGTGACCAGTTGCGAAAAAGGATGTTCGTTGTTAGGCGAAAAGTGCTTCAAATGTCATCGCACTACTTTTGAAAGCAGCAAAATCCTTTGCGAGCTGTAAACTGCAGTATTCGAGCTACTTTTAGGGGGGCATGTTTGAAGTTGCAGTTCTGGTTCGGCTGCTTGTCATGCGTTGTCATATCCACACACACACACACACACAATCTGACACTCATTCAGACAAGAAATGTAGCTAATGAGCCGTATAATCATTGTTATGTCAACAGTTTTCCTGCCTTTTGACAAACGACTCACACAGAGTGTTGAGCATGCTTTTGAGTGTGCGTGTGTGTGTGTGTGTGTGTGTGTGTGTGTGTGTGCGTGTGTGTGTGCGTGTGTGTGTATGTATTTCGGAGACATGTTGGGGCGTATGAGATCTACTTGCACATGTCAATATAAATAAGCGACACAGCAACACGCCTGAGTACCTACGACACCTCCCCCTCCCCCCCACCCACCCACACCCGCACCCGCACCAACACACATCACCCTTCTTTCTAAACAGCATGTGTCGAAACTTTAGAGCGCAAGCAAAAAGATAAAGCCAGAAAAGCTTCATTATTATCATCGTTATTTCTGTAAATGTTGTGCGTATCAAGTGACAGCCACCTTCACACACACACACACACACACACACACACACACACACACACGCACACACAAAAGAATTTGACAGGGGCTGGAATGTAATTGCTGGCAGACAGCATCATGTGGGGAATAAGCAATTTGCGAGATCATTAATAAGTTAAAGTGTCAAAAAAGTGTCGGCCCAATAAATAAATAAAAATAAGTCAAATAACAGCAATGACTAAAGTATATTAAAATGCAGGCACACACACATACACACACACACACACACACATGCGTTGCATGTGTTAAGGTGATAAGTTTAAATGCATTTTGAATTGCGTCAAGTGCAACTGATTGGTTGGTGGAAGTTGCACACAATTGTATGCATCATGAAACGAATGGAAATTGACTCAACATGGAAAACAGAGACTTAAGACGCACGCACACACACACACACACACACGCACACGCATACACACACACACACACACTGCAAACTCCTCCAAGTTGCAGTCAGTTGAATGCACACAGTTTGTGCGTCACAGGTGATTGTCAGTTAGATTTGTATGCCCCTTCTCCTCAGTCACAGACACAGCCACAGCCACCCCCACATACGTCACCTTGCTCCACTACACCCCCGGGCAGCTCAAATTTGTCGAGCTAAACAACTTGCGTCAACAACAGCCCCAAACGCTCCAAGAGCGAAATTATATTAGTGACTTTTGCCGGTCATCAAGCAGCTTAGGGTAAGTGTGAAGGTGTGTATTGTGGCTAGAGTTGCAGCTTATGTTATAAATGTATATATAAAAATAAAAAATAAAAAATTAATTTTTTTTTATATATATAAACAGCAGACATAAACATAATTAACACACAAATCATGTTGTTATTTTTTTTATAATTTAATTAAGTTTTCGCGAGCAATTTTTGGGTTCCAGACTTATTCTGTTTTTTAAATAGTATTTGCATTTTATTTCTAGCTGTGCTGTGCTGCGGACTACTCGCTGCACTTTAAATGTCATTTGTTGAGCTTGTTCGCGGGCCTTAAAGCAAATTAGGGTTACGTGTCAGTGAGCAGCCGGGCAGCCAGCCAGTCAGTCAGTCAGTCAGTCAGTCAGTCAGTCAGTCAGTCAGTCAGTCAGTCAGTCAGTCAGTCAGTCAGTCAGGCAGCTGCAACTGAGGACTTGGCATTTTGTTTACCCATGCGCATTGCTTGTTTAGCAACAAGACATTCTCCGGCCATTGCAATGCTCCGCTCACCCTGCACCCTGCACCTTGCACCCTGCCTCGAACTAAGCCCAGTTACGCCATTGTCTACTTTTTGGGCGGTCGCGTTTGTTCCACTTGGTCGCATGGTAGCTAAAATTTGTCGTAACAAGATTTGTTTTTGATTTGAATTTTCTGTTGGCAGTCTCCGTTTTTAGTCACATTTCCTCCTCTTCTTATTCTCCTACCGCTTGTTACTCCAAAAGTGTGTGGCAAACGCAGCGCCAAACATTTTTGCATAAACAACTTTCTTTGTGCAGCGAAATGCAAAAAAGTCAGCAACAACAACAAAAACAAAAACAACAAAAACAAAAGCAAAACAAACAACAACAACAAGAAGTACGTTGCAAGACTACTCAGCAGGACAGGGCATGCCACTTAAGCCAATTAGTCTTTATGCCACAACGGGGCACATTCCACCACCTGCCATGCGTCTCCTCTGCTCTTTTCGATGTTGTTGTTTTTGTTTATTGTCTCGCCTTTTGATTTGTAGTTGTCTGTGTGTAAGGACTGCAACAGTGGCTCCATTCCATCAATGGGATCTTAAGAGTTATGTAATATTTGCAAAATATTTATGTGACCAGTAGTAGTTTTTTTTTTTTTTTGCACACAATTTTCAATAGAATTATTTGTCTTTATTTCTTTATCTTTTTTTTTAGTGTCTAAATATAATCAAAGTTAATAGCAAACTTTTACTCAGAGCATTCAAACAAAGTTATTCAATTGTTATCAAAAAAATGAGAGAACTATAATTGAAGTTAGCCGAATAAAATCATTTATGAATCTAATTATGTTATCTGAACTTAAGAAAAATAATATAAAAATATAAAATTAAACTATTAAGGATTTATTTAAACTGGGTATATTAAAATAAAAAAAACGTTAACAATTTTTTAACAAGGATTGGGTAAGCACAAATAAAAAAGTCAAGTTATGTCAGTATTGAATATGTAATTAAAGGAAGCGATATTTTCACAGAGAATACGCGAAAAGGGGAGAGTGGGGTGGTGGGGAGGGGAAAGGATTTAGAAATAAAACGAACAGTTTTGTGCGAAGTGAAACCAGTTTTGCATAAAGTCAATTTACATGGAATATACAAAAGGACAAAGAAAAATTGCAAAATCAATTTCGCTTTATAGGATAATGGCAAATGAATTGCAGAGAATTTGTCTCTTAAGTCTCTTAAGAATTATTTTATTAGCTGAGTGAATTTTTTTGATTAACTACGTTTTCAAACGTTTGACACAGAGAAACCGAGCGTATTTGATTTCCCAATCAATTCAGTTAACCATTCCCAATGCCAACTTCTGTTTTTCTCCATTGAGAATACAGCAGATTCTCCAATGTCTTTGTGGCTTGAATATAAATCAAGTTCGTTGCTAGCCAATGGAGAATTTTAATCAGATATTCAGCATAAATAGATGCAGTTATTTTTTTGTTGTTATTTTTTTTTTTCTCATACGCATAACGAATCATATCAACAATATTTTCGGTTTTCATATTTTTTTTTTTCTCTTTTTGGTACTGCTGCTTTTCATGTTGTTTTATTGTTGTTTCTGTTTTCTTTTTTCTCTCTCTCGCTATTTTTTTTTTTTTTTGTTATCTACAATAATGCATGCGTCCAACCCGTGTAGCACAGCCTGATGCCCCCCCTTCCCCGGCTATCCACAATTCATAGCTCGCAGCCCTTTTTACATTGAGCTACTTTATTATGCTAAAAACTCTGGGCCAAAGTGTGTTATATGGCATAATCCACTAACGGAAATTGAGCAGGAATTTATTATGTTTTATATGCCTAAACAGGCGTCAGTATCAGGAAATACGGATAGGAAAGGGCAACAGGACTGCGACTGGGGGTATCAGTAGTCAAGAGCGAAAAGATGAAGATGTAACTGGCAGGGATGTTGTGTGTGTGTGTGTGTGGGGGGGGGGGGGGCGGAAATACATTATGAAATATGCAGGACACTCACAACTGGAAACCGCTCAAACCACAAAGCACATAGAATTTCACACAAACTCACACACACATACACACACACACATAAACACAAACACACACACAGAACACATAGCAGACATATCAATTATTCAACAGTCCCAACAAAAAAACCCAAGGCAAAGTATACAAACCAAAGGAATATTTGACTTATGCAGCTGCACAATACAAATTCAAAATTGGTAAAGTTGATATCACTAAAAATGTTCGCAATTTGTAAACATACGTAAGTCGAGTATATCCTGTTGTTGACGATGGCCTAAAGGGTATTAGCAATAAACAAAGCAAAAATAAGGCATTGTCGATTTGATGAACCATGGAACTAAGTAGGAATTGATGTATCTTTATATAATTGAGCTTTATTATATATATTTATATATATATATATATACATTCATATATACATGTATATATACAGCTCATTCAGTTCGCTTAAATTGATTGCAATTTATTGCTCTTTTTTTTTGTTTATATTATGGCCAAAATGAAATGCACGCCATTTGAAGCAATATTTCATCATAGTTAGCCAAGACAGAGAGATAGGGCGAGAGGGGCGGGCACAGGTAAGCGTAAGCACTCATGTATATATGCACAAACATTCATATGTATAAATAAATAAAAAGAGATTTATTGCTGCACTCATTTCACTTCGTTCGCATTTAATTTATGCGGGCAAATATTGAATTAATTCACTTTGCTTTATCAATATAACCGTGTATATTTTTCGTGAAAATATAGTTAATGAGCTGCACTCAAATAGCCAAAAAGGCATGTTAATCCAAAACATTCGAAGAGCAAAAACGCCACTCAAACTGCAAATATATATTTATATATATATATATAATATTAATGTTAATATTATTCAGGTTATCATCGATGCGCTAATCCACTTAGTGGAAAACTAGCTCAATGGATGTCATCGACAGTGAGCACTTTTCTGCTCATAACCGTGAAGGCTACCAAAGGCTTTTTTTTGCTTAGTCTAATTAGCTACTTAACTTTCAAGAATTCGATGCAATTGACTAAATACAGTTGATGAAAATCGGTGTAATAAATCAAATTGTAAAAAGTATACATATAAATATTTCAATTAATTTTTTGCTTAAGCGTAGGTTTAGTTTATTGTGAGAACCCATTAATTATAATTATTTTGGACTCGTTTTTTTTTTATATAAAAAAAAAATAAAAAAAACATAAACGGCTTAAAAATACTGATACAGAACGGTAAAAAATAGACATATATTATCGTCAGTACATAGCAAACCATATTAATAAATTGTAATACTAGAATGCATCGAAATAAAATTTATTTAAATACTATATATTATTTTTGTATGGTTCAGAAAATATTTTTGTATGTGCTTGCAAAAATAGGGGTACTCACGGTGTACAAGAAAAACTTGCATTTGCCAGTAAAAATACTTTTGACAGTCCTTTTGTGGCACGTGGTCTTAGTTTGAGAAGGCTAAGTGGCCGCAGTTTTTGTTGCCTTGAATTGCTTTTAGCCCATAAAAGCTGACGTGGGTCGACCTTAGATCACGAGCCGCTTTGAGCCTCATTCGTGAGTGTTACATAAAGTGCTTTTTTTTTTTTTTTGCTCGAGAGACATGCATTTGGAGTGATCCCGTTGAGATTTGTCAAAAGACTTTGTGGTCAAACAAAGGTAACAATAGAACAAAAAAAAAAGGAATGCAAACAAAGCAATTTCTGAAGGCTTATTCATTTTATATATATATATATAGAAAACAATTTAGTGACTTTTTCCATTAAAATTATATTATTTTATCAGGTGATTTCTAGCTGAAGAATTTTAAGTCATATTTCAATTAGCAATGCATTGTCTTCATTTTGATCCAATTATGGAATTTCTTATTCCATGAAGAATACCAAGCAGGCGAATTAAGCTACTTACACAATAATTGACTTCAGCAAACTGCATTTGTTGCACATTTATCTCTAGATCCCATTCTGAGCTGAGCAAACTAAGGGGGCGCACCCTATCGATCCACCCAACCACTCAGCACAAGTGCCACAAAAGATAAAAAGTAAACTTTAGCAAAGTGCCAGTTGCTCCTGCAGCAGCAGTGAACAAGTGCAGCGGGTGAGAGTGGGGATGGGAAGGAGGTCTTTAAGCTGGCGCTGAAATGTCTTGGGCTTTGTTTACCAGCAGGCGGCACTTCCGCTTCCTACTGCCAGTTGTGGTTGCCGTTGCGGTTGCATTTGCTGCAGCTGCAACTACAACTCCATCAAATTACAGTATCCGCGACGCTGACGCGACTGACATCGACATCAAGCGTACGACATCAATATCCAAGCCGTTTGACTGCACACACCTCGCCTCAGCCAACCCATAATCCTTAACCCAAACCCAAACCCAATTTCAATATCACTTCAACTTCTACTCCAGCCACCAGCCAGCAGCACCTTCTCCTTTCTTTTCGTGGCACTTTTTGTTTGTGCGGGTGCAAGATTAATGCATTTAAGCCAACTGGAGCCTCATTCCGTGTGGATATCTTAATACTTTGGTTTCACTTAAGATAAAGAGCTGGCCTGGCTGCCTGACTGCCTGGCTGCCTGGCCTCTTCCTCCATTCCCGTATCCCTTATCGAGCACCAGACAGGCGCAAGCTGTTTGCATATCGATAGCTCTTAAGCCAGTGACTTCTTAATGTTCAAACAGTAGTTGCTCATGCTTAACCAGGTGGTTGTTAAGAATTCACTTTGATTGATAATCGCACACACTTCACACACAGATACCTGACTCAACAAAAATTTGCATTTATTGATGTTGCTCATGCAAGGAATACGTCCGAATTATGATCCAAGTTTAAACTTAAATTAATAAAATATGTTTAATTTTAACTAGTTGAATTTTTGATTATGATATATTGCTATATGGTGGATTTGCTAAAAAAAAACCCTTTTTCTTTTATACATATTAAATGTGAATTCCTTTAAGTGACTTCAATTTATGGGAATAAAATCAATTACATTTTTAGATTCAACTTATTTTATTTTAACAAACAGTGAAATTGTTGTAGCCTATACAGGAAATACAATAAGAAATCTTAATGCTAATAGCTGATAATTAAACTCTACATTTTTCGCAACTCAGAGTAATGTTGTTGTGCAAATAAGTAATTAATTTACATTTATTTTTCAATGAGATCAGATTAAAAAATAGGCACCTACACCAGAATATGTTTAACAATTAAAATTTGCTATACTTAGTTCAATATTTGCAAAATGGCATTAAATGTTGGTCTGATGGAAAGCAGACTTTAATGTTGTTTATAATTAAAAAAAAAAAAAAAAAGAGCCATTGATGTGGTTGATGACATTATATGCAAATCAGCAAACAACTCATGGCCAGCAGCTTGGTGTCAGTCTATGCAAAGCTGTAATTAAATTGCAAAAACGTGTATATAAAATGAGCAGCAAAAATATAGTAAAATATCAAATGTAAATGTTAAAATTAAATCATTTAACCAGTACGTGAAAAACTATTAAAAATGTATTACAGTTCAACTAACTAATTTTCACTTTAAGCGAATCGAAAAACTTCTGCAAGCCCTTGTCAAATTGAGAGCTACTTGGGATTTCTATGAATTTTATTTTACACTTGAATCTATTTATTTAAATCTAAATTTGTTCTCTTAAAGACTAAAGCAACATTTATTTATCGCATTATTGAAATTTATGTGATTTAAAATTGCACTTAAGAATTTCATTATTTAGAGAGTTTTACGAAATGAGTAATTGTTTTCTAGAGATTTCTCTCTTCCATTTCTCTCTCTCTCTCTCTCTCTCTCTCTCTCTCTTTCTGTTAACTACTGTCTGTTTTTTTTTTATGCATAAGTAGCAAATTAATTTAAATAAATTTAGTTAAAGCGACAAAAAGAATAGCAGTTGTGCGCAAAGTTTTCGTCAGGTGGCGCCAAACAAACTTCAAAACTGCATTAGTCTTGAAAAAGATTTCACTCGTATCTTTTTGGCGTGTAAGCGTGTGTGTGTGTGTGTTTGCGTGTGTGTGTGTGTATGCGTATGTGCGTGTGTTCGTGTGTGTGGTTTTTTTTTTTTTTGCATGATGCCTGGTAAAACTAACAAAGCACGTGGATAATTTTAGTTTTATGTAGTTTCTGTTGCAGACACACGAGCCAAACTTTTTAAAATTGTTTTTGCCAACAACAAACAACAACATGAGACTGCAGCAGTCGCAGCTATAAATCTTAGCATACCGCAGGGCGTATGGCAACTTTTGTGGTGCTCTCGCTTCACTAGACCCAGTCTCGCCAAGTCCCCCCCTACAATGTGGCTTGAGCAATTTGTGGCACGGCAACAACAAACAAACGAACAACAACGAATTGCAACAATTGTACCCCAACAGTAAATGCAACAAGAGGAGTTGTACCAACAGTTAGTGCGGAAAGTATGTGCACACGTATTCAGACTTCTGCCGTATTAGTTTTAGTTTCCACATCACATGACGCGGCTGTGTCATATTGTAAAAATTGATTTCGAATTGGGCCAAAGTGAAAAAAAAAAACAAAACACGAAAAAAAAAAAAAACCACAGCAACAAAAAGAACAAATAAAAACGCAAACAAAGTGCAGAAGCTAAAACAAAATGACCGTCGGCAAGTAACAAATTTTTATTTCGAAATTAATTGCAGTGGTTACAACAATAAAAAAATAAAAACAAAAATTGGTTTTTAAATTCAAATGCATAGCGAGAAAACCAAACAAATCGGGTATATCGAGAAATGTATTGAGTAACAGTTTGTGTTTGTTTTCCTTTTTATATTTTGAATGTTTATTTTATACTCTACACCATTTGAAAATGGCTAAAAAGAATAAAACAAGCTATTGCAAAATAAAGAGAAATATATATATATAGTGACATATCCAGACCATGACATCATGCAGATCTCTCATGTCCACACTCACGGCGACAACGCGGGCGCCACGCGCGGATTCCTTATTCATTATCAGCTAAAGCAATTAGACCTAACTGTATATTCTAGCATAAACAATTTTACCTAACTGTAACATCATGCAGATCTCTAGCATAAACAATTTTACCTAACTGTAACATCATGCAGATCTCTAGCATAAACAATTTTACCTAACTGTAACATCATGCAGATCTCTCATGTCCACACACTCACTGCGACGGCGCCAGCGCCTCAGCATAAGGAATCAAACCTAACTGTATATTCTAAGAAATTTAACCTAACTGTAAATAATGAATTAAGACGCAAATGCGAGGTTTAATTATTGATTAAACCAGTAGCATAAGCAGAGTTATATTTTGTACACCAAACTGAACAGACGTGTTTTGATGAATAAAGAATTATATTTTTAAATCAAATACCGTAATCAATTATATATATTTATGATCATCCGTGTCGACCTAACCATGTCCATCTGTCTTTCTTATCAAATTCCAACTAACATAGAAAACATCAATTATCAATTATCATTTTAATTGCTTGATTTGGTAGCCAAATTTTGACACCTAGAAAACTTAATACTTGTGAACTTAATTGGGTTAATTGATTAATTTTCACTTGGGTAAATTACTTTGAATAATTATCTATATATTTTTTTTTCTCACGGATAAATGTATTCCTGACTGTCTCTCTCACTTCAGGTAACAACCAATATATATATGTCTAATAAATAGTATTTCCAAGTCGGCTTTGCATTTTACATTCAATTTTTTTTTTTTGCATGGTCGAAAAATGTTTATTGATTTGAACGAATATTTAATCATTTGTAAATATGCAATATGGCCACTAAAAGCCAAAAAAAAAAGGAAATATTCCGTTTACAATTACAAATTTTTCACTATGTGAATTCATTTTAATATAATATTCGATGTATAATCTAAATTTATATTTAGGTCAAACTAATGGCGCACACATCAGTTGGCCAACAATGATAATGAATATCAATTTCACATCCGCTGTCAATTTTATTAAATTTTTGTACGTACATAATGCGTATATATATATTTATATATATATTTCTGACCAGGTTATTTTTGTATATTGCGACAACATCAGAGTCAACAAATGTCTACAAGTTTGTTACAATCTCTTCATTTGGCACTTGATGTTTATTTATCTTGTTAGCCGCATGCCCGAACAGAACACAAGTAACCACTCCCCTTTGCTTCGTATAAATTAATCAATTGCAGACGCATACACACACACATATATACACATACATATAAGATAACACTCGCCAGCAGGCAAATATTTGTCACATCAGTATAAATGCCGAAACCCTGTGGCCGAACTACTCTGACCCCGAAACGAATCGAATGGGGCCTCTCAGTTTTGCTGTCAATATAAGTTGTCTCTGTCACCGCCATTGCAAATGCACACATACACACACACACACACACACATATATATATATATATATAGACACACACACACACACATATAGACACACACGCATATGTATATATTCTGCGGACCGCTCGACTGACGCTTGCTGTTGACTGTGTCTTGTGTGTTGTGTGTTGTGTGCTCGTTTATAAATCATGTTAATTACGTTATAGCAAATAATTTGCCTGCATTTCCACAAACATTCACATACAGTACTAACATGACCTGTTCGTCATTTCCCAGCATTCATTCATCAACTGCCAATCCATCTGTTGTTGCCAGTTGGCTCACATCTGTAATGCATCGGCTATTTGCTTGGCCCTATTTGCAATTGGTCTGAAACATCAGACCATTTAACGCATGCAGTCTGATAAAAGTCTATTCTACAACTAGAGCATTAACAATTCCAAGCGAAGACTCATTTTTATTGGCTACCAATATTCTGGGGCACTATTTATTTCTGAATTTGTGAACTGATTTCGTGCAGTGTGTAAAATATTATTATAATTGAACAAACCAAAGTCAAGCAAATTATTGCACCAATTTATGGCACTTTTTCCAAGAGCCATTTAAAACATGATTGCAAGTGTTTATTGGCGTTGCACAGCACTATAAACTGGTGTCGTGCTAGTCAAGTCAGACCACATAACAATCAGTGGGATGCGAATAGCGATTGCCAGCCCGGAAATTTGTTTGCGCCCATTGAACTTTTAGTTGGGGCCACTGATTGTGCTGCATAACAATGGCCGTTGGCAGTCCCATGGAACTGAGTTGGTGGCCTGGTTTAATTGAGTTTGCCGCAAGCAAATAGCCCGACTGACAGTTGAAGTTGCAACTTTAAGCACTTGCCCACGACATGCCACAACTGAAGAGCAGCAGCAGCAGCAGCAGCAGCAGCACTCGAGCAAGTTCTTTGGTTTTTCAACGCATCGTAGCCATAAAAATTCGTAAAATGGGTATCAAAATATTAGAACGTGTTATGGCATACATAAATAGGTTAGACCCAGCTAAAATAAGGTAGACCCCTAAAAATACATATATTTAATGATGACATTTTTGTTATAACCATATAAGAATTAGAGACTCCAACAGCTGTTTTGTATTTCGACAAATTTCGTAGTTATTATCTCTAACAAAAACTCAGATTTGATTAATTGCAAAAAGGGTATCTTTCAGTCAAGTACTTGCTACAGTCTTTTTTTTTTGTATTTTATTTGCTAAGCAGACAAGTGGCCATCATAAAGAGGACCTAACAGAAAATGGCCTCACGTCAAGAATTTCCACACTGTAATAAAAAAAAAAAAGGAGGCAGGCCAAGACAATGGCGATAGGCCATCATCATTTGGGACATCGACGCTGGCTGACCACTTTTTTTTTTTTTTTTTTTTTTGGTGGCCTACATATTTAACCATGTTGCCCATTCACAAGTACATCACATGTACACACAAGCACACACACACACACATACACAAAAAGCCGCATATATACATAGGATATGATCCTTTGGCCTTGTGAGCTGAATGTGTTTGTCGCTGGTCGTCGTTTAATGCAGTGGAAAAATGATTTGACTTGGCCGCTTCCGTTGCTGAATTTGCGGGTTGAGTTTCTTTACAAACTTCAGACCACTTATGTGGTTTGAGTTTGGGTTCAGTTTCGTTTGCCAGTACCAGTACCAGTACCAGTACCAGTACCGTGTCCCATCTCCACACTCGGACCACGTCTTTTGTTGTGCCCCAGCTGTGAGTGTGTGTTGGTGTGTGTACTTCAAATTTATGATTTTCCATGTGACTTTGAACAGCGTAAAGTTCTCCAGATTTTGCCATTGCTTTTGCCGTTGCCTTTGGGCATAGGTTTTCCTTTTATACTGCCACATCTTTTAGCTTCATCTTTACACTTGCCTTCGTTTCGCTTGACATTTCACTTTTTCCATTTTCACAATATTTTTCAGTCTTTTGTGTGTTGCCCTTTTGCTGGCAAACATATTCGTTTTATTTTTTTACTTTTGCCCTGTGGTTTGCTTGTTGAGCAAAGCAGTTATTTGTCATACAAGCACGAACATATTTAGACGGAAAGCCTAAAAAAAAACAAACACACAGTGCATATTGGCTTTAAATATACTTATTCCATTAAATTAAATAAGATTTGGTAGTGCCTTAATCAGTTGAAAGGGTCAACGCATAAATCCCTATAACAACCGATATGCTTACAAATGAAAATCAAATTTTTACAAAAAGAATATTAAATTTAATATCGCTTAAACGAATATTTTAAATATATAAAAATAAAAAACTGAAAATAAAATTAAATATATAGTTGGCATTTCCTATTCGCTTAAAATAATATTCTAATAAATAAAAACAAAGAAATAAATATTTTGTTTTTGTAATTTGTTGTAATTTTGTTTAGTTTTATTCGTCATTAAAGCAAATAAAATATTATAGAAATTATTCAATTATAAGAAACCAGAAAATATAATTCTTTGCACGGTTTTGATTTGCTGTCCCATCTTCATTTGTATTTTACTAAAAAAAAAAATATCACTCATGAGAAATCTGACTTATTTGGGTACATTACGTTTTTTTTTTATAGAGCATGACTTCTGCTTTGGGTATCAGTACTTTTTATGTTTATAATTATTTTCTTATGCCTCACTTAAATGCCTTTCGCTACCAGCTGGCATCTTCCTGCTGCCGCCTGCCTCCTGCCACTTGCCTCACTGCCGCCTGTCGCTGTCTTCAGTGTCTTCAGTGTCTTTGTGATTTTTGTGTTTCTTAAGCCTTTGTGGGTGGCTGGGTGGTTTCGTATTTTCTGTTTTCTGCTCAGGCCATGGCTGCGACCTTTTACCACACATACCCTATATCAATAATGTGGACTTTTTTTTTTTTTTTGGGGCTGACAGTCGTCGACTGTTGTCCTTTTGTAGCTGCTGTTGCATTCTTATATCATTACTGCTGTTGTTGTTGTTGTTGTTGTTGTTGCTGTTACGATTTAATCTTTGGCTGCTGTAGATAATTGCTAGCTTAGGCATGCACATAAAAGTCATTACGTTGACTGCCACAAAACGAGCAATTTAGATTTATTTTAATTAGTGTCTCAGCAGCAGTAGTAGCAACCACAACAACAACAGCATCAACAACAACAACAACAACAACAATAAATGCTAATCAAAGCTTTGGGTTCGGACGAAAAGCGTGTCTTGAAAAATGTCGCTATTTAAGCTATGTACTTGCTCGGAAAATCCTATTGAAATTGACAGCAGCTGTTCCTTTTTTGGTTTTTTATTCCCTTTGCCTCCCCTTGCCGAGGGTGTTCTGATGTTGCCACAAGCTGTGCTATGCATTATTGAAAATATCTTAAAACATATTGTTTATGATAAGCGCAAAGTTGGGACTATTTGCGTCCGTCTTAATACTTTCAAATATCAAGTCAGACAAAATTGAAACTTGCTTGTACAAACTAAATTTATTCATCTTATTCTACACAATTTGACTTTATAGTGTGATCATTGTAATCAGCACTATATATTTGATGCAATTTGATTAGGCCATTTGATGATTTTATATTTCTACCAATCTAAGTTTTATTTGTACTTTGTTATTCAAACTAAACACTGTATCAGACTTAAACATGGCCACAAGTTTTTATTGTTCAATAGTAAGTTTTTAATTAATCGAACATTAAAATATTTAAAAAATCGACAAATTGACTTTCTGTGAATCAAACTCTTAATTCATTTCGACTCGTATTTGGTTAACGTTGAAAAGTAGGCCACTAACATGCAACCAAAAGTCGAGCCAAATTCACATTATTTACTGAATCAATTTCAGCTGTTATCGGGTGCTATAACACTGGAAAGACGTAATCGATTACAATCTAACCGATGCGATTCTTAAATGTATATTTTGTGGGCTGTTTTTTTTTTTTATTTTTCTTAATCATTTGGTTAAAAAGGCACTGAGGCAATCAGTTAATTGTTTGCGCCCAAGCCGAAGGGGGGCTTGAAAGCTTGACGTTTTTTTCATCATTTTTTTTTATTTGCTGATTTGCTGCCTTGGCTAATGATTCGCAGCCATGCCCCATTGCGCCTCTTGTGTGACGCTGCTTATACGCAATATCAGTTACTTTGCTTCAATATGCATGCCACGCCCCCAACCACATATGTGGCTACGCGAACGTTCTAAAAGTCACTCAAGCAAATAAATTTAAAACAAAAAAAAAAAACGAACGAAAAGAGAAGAGAAGAAAAGAAAAGAAAAAAGAGAGCAATGCTGACTTGTTGTTGCTGTTGTTGTTGTTGTTGTTGTTGTGGGCTCCTACTCAGGTATTTATGTTGCCTGAGTGCGCTACAGTTTTTAAGTTTGTTTGCACTGTGTTTGAAGCGAAAGTCGAGGCACAACTTGCAAATATTCATTACAAACACACACCCACACACACACACACACACAGAGTACAGTGGGGCGATGCCAATAAGCGGTTAGCAAGTTGCCGTCCCACTCCCCTCCCAAACACCCATAGCCGTCTACTGCTTGAACTTAATGTGATTAAAATTGTATGGTTGTTGGTTGCTTCCTCCTGCCTGCTGCCTGCTGCTGGCTGGCGCTTGTATTGCTACCTTATCGCTGTGCACCTTTACCTATGTCACGCCCACCGTCCTCAGTGGCCAAAGCGTACATTTTCTTATTACAACCAGACGGCGCTAGCATTGCCTTTCAAAGAAAAGTGTGGCAACTTTGGCGTACTGACGACTATTCGCTCCAACTATGCCACCAGGCCGCATACTATCGCCAGGACTAGTGCGACTTGAGATGTGGCAGCAACAGCTTAAAGTAGAAAATTTATTTGACATTTCTTGATTTTATGTTTGCGTTTATTTTGCGATTGCGCATACGCCACATTGTCCCAGAGTCAGCAGCAGCAGCGGCACCAACAGCGACAGCGACAGCGTGCAGCATACAGCTGTGGCAGCGCCATTGTTAAAGCGCCGCTTAATGGATGCTTAAATTAAATTTTAAGGCTTTTCAAATTTAGTGTCGAGTTTTAGTGTTTGTCATTAGTGTTTTGGCAGGCGTTAAATATTTAATGGTCGCTGCGGCACTCGAGACGTTGCGAATAAGGATGAGACAGTGAGGCAGTGGCTGAGGATGGGGCAGAGACTGGGGATGGGGTGTGGTCGAGAGAACCAGGACGCGCACAAGTACGTAAACGCAGACGTGAATGACGTTGGTAGCATTGCAAATTTACAACAAAGTACAGAGTAATGGATAATTAATGTGGCAAACAGACAGCAGCTAGTTGGTGGCAGCAGCAGCTCTTGGTAAATTGACAGAATGTTTACGACTCCTTCCAACTGGACAGCCAGCAAAAGTTACGATTGTTAAATGTCGTACCCAGCACAGTGTTGCAAATATTGACAGCTCCTCCCCTCTTGCCACACACACACACACACACACATATTTTAGGTTTGAAATCAACAATTTACCGCAATTTTCAAGGGCATTTCTCAAATGAATTCGAGCTTATTTTAAGTAAAATCAAATTAGTCGCGGTATATTTTTTCACTAAACCTATTCAAGTCAATCGATTAAATTAGCGGATTTCGCTTACTTTATATGATATCAATAATTAAATTAATATTAGATTTAGAATAAGGTCAACCTAAACTGTTGACTTGGCTATATTCTTTCACTGTCTTTGACACAATTTTATATATTGACTTGCATATGATGTTGAATGAACATTTAACAATATAGTGACAGAATCCAAAAATAAATTTGGTGTATACATTTTTATAATAATAAATATAATAATAATTCAAAGTTCTTTAGAACAGTCTGAGTAATTCTGACAACGAGACTGAAACAGATTTTATTTGCAACCTAAATGAAATTAAGATATGCGATGATGATGATGATGATACTAATAATAATATAATACGTAGTCTTGGCTTATCCAGGTTTTATTTGCAACCTAAATGAAGTTAAGTTATGCGATGATAATGATGTTACTAATAATAATATAATACGTAGTCTTGGCTTAGCATGGCCCACACAAAAGCCCAGTTGAATTATGCATATTGAAACCCGGAGAGTACCCCAACTGAATGTGAGAAAGGCAAGTCCAAAGTATACGCCGTTGCAGACACCGATGCAGATGCAGATGCCGATGCTGATGCCGAAGCCGATGCCGATGCAGTTGCCGATGCAAATTCAGATCTGAAAGCCAGCGATGACAATGGCTGAATAGCTATTAAATGCAGAAGGGGGGAAACTACTTTTAACCCAAATCTGCTGGCATAAAAGCCAGCGAGGCAGCCAAAATAGCAGCAGAGAGGCCATGCCACACATGAGTACAAATAATGCAGCGGCCATGTGGAGCACTGCCAAAGCTACCACAGAAGTGGCAAGCGTTAGGAACACCCAAATAGACATAGACACAGACACAGACACAGACACAGACCGGAATGGAGACAGCAACAAAGGCAGCAATAGCAACGGCAACAGCGACACTTGCCGCAGCCAGCCTGGCAGGCGTCATCCGGGTGCACATACCATAAGCACACACATACACACACACACATACACACACGCTCGCTGGATTCCAGCTGCCAGCTGCAGTTGAAGGTACTTTGGCAACGCCACATTCAGATGCACATGCTCGGGCGTGATTAAGCTGCAATTTTTATACAATATTTACACTCAGTGTGGGGCATTGTGAATTGTAATATTGCCAGGGAGTAGGGGTGTGTGTTGTGTGTGTTGTGTGTGTGTGTGTGTGTTTTTTTTATTTTTTTTATTTTTTTTTTTAGAGGTTCTAGTGGCAAATCGTAGCTGTCCGTGCCACATAATGACATTCATGCACAGTTGCAAATGTCGGCAACAAGCGTCCAATTCCCTCCCCATGCGTCTTCTTGCCAGCTGCCATATAATACAGATATTACAATGCGCGGATTATTAGGCATTATGCATATGTATGCCTAACTTACTCTCTCTCTCTCTCTATCTCTCTCTCTCTCTCTCTCTCTCTATCTCTATCTCTATCTCTCTCTAGTCGCTGTGTGTATGTATGTTATTGTACTAACAATTTCTATTCATAAACGTGTGTGTGGCATGCAAATTTATTGTGTACTTTGTGCGCCAAGCCTAGCAGCGGATTTTTCTTCTTCTTCCATTTATTTTATTTTTTTTTTTTGGCTTTGCTTTTGCTATGCTTTGAATGTTTGATTGGGATTTGCATTTACCCTAGCCATATGGGAGACGGGACGAGTGTTGCTATTAAAGGTATCGGGTATTGGGTATTGGGTATTGGGTGACAGGGCTTACTGCACAGAGCGTTCAACTATTTCTTGTGTGTAAGCTGAGAAAGTTTTTAGCCATAAAAATGAATGCTCGTTCCACACAACATTTTTATCAAAGTGGCAACGTCAAGCAACATGCAAGAAAAAAAAAAATAACAATGTTCGTCCTGGCAATAAAATGTTTTCAAAGCTAAATTTTTCCTAGGTAAGTTTGCTTTTTCACAGCTCTTTTCTCAGCATAACAAAAACAAATTTTAAAAGACGAACTATGTTTTCCCAAAATCGTTGGCTTCTTTTTAATCTGAAGACCCGCCGTTTATATATTTTAATTGAAGCCAACAGCTTGTAGCAGAGAGTCACAATCACAGAAAATGAAAATTAATATTGTTTTTATTTTTCAACTAGGAAAAACATTTCTGCTCAGAAAATGGCAACGCTTTTAAATGTTTCTCATTAAGCCCTTTTGTGACCCGTTAATGGTCATTGCGTGATGGCCACTGAGCCGCCTCTCACACACATACCGAGTTGTGGTAATGTTTCTTTTTTTTTTTTTAATTTGGCATTTAATACTTTAGGGCCAACAAATAAATTACAGTTATACAGCATAATAAAAAAAAAATACAACAGTGAAATACCCTTAAAAATGATATCATCAAACAAATAAAAGTGGCAGAGCTAAAAAAAAGAAGAAAAAAAACAGTAAAACTGTTGTTATTAATTAAGTGGCATTAAATGGCGAGTCGGAGCATTTGCAGTCGATAAGGACAAACAGAATCCCGCAAAAAAAAAAAACCGCAATTCGCAATAAAACAAACCACTCGCAACATAAAAATGCCTGCAACAACAAACATCTGCAACATTTTTTACTTTTTGTTTCATTTCATTTAACATGTTTCCCTTATTTATGACTGTGCTTTAACACAATAGCAGTAGGCCAATAGGCCAATAGGCAAATAGGCTAATATGCCTGTCACTGGGCGTGGACAGTTTCAGTTAGTTAGCTAAATAATATATATAAAAACACATTTTATACAATTTCTCCCCGCTGTTTGCTCTATCAAATTGGCAACCACAAAGCCGCATTCAAAATATTTCATACCACAAATTTGATTTTGACGATTTCATAATTTGAAATTGTCATATCAACCGCCTTTTGAAATCCAACACTTGACAAATACCACAATAATTTGCCCTTTAGCGATTTGTAGCTCAAATTTTGATATCAATTCAAATAATATGGCGATATGAAACCGATTTTGATTTTGATTTTTTTTTTTTGTCTTATTTGACACACAAAAAAATAACAAGTTAAATGTTAATAGAAACAAATATGATAAAGTGATTTTTACTTTCAAAATATTCTTAAATTTTGTGGAAATTTTTTATTGCCAAAACTGATTAAAAATTATGGTACAAGTTTTTATTTTAAGTATATAAAGTTGATTTTAATTTTATTGTAAATATATTTAAGTGATTATATTTCTTATTCATGGTAAATCAAATTTAATTTGTGCACCACTTTTGTTAACTATTTGTCAAGGGGCCAACTATCATATCAAAACATCAATTAATTCACGATTCCAACACAATTAACACATACGGCATAAGTGTATTTCTATGTAAATGTGTATTTGTGTAAGTATTGTGTATATGTGTGTGTGTTTGTGTGTGTCGTGGGGGTGAGAAAGCTATTTAATGACTAAAACTAACAATTCTCCTGGCAAACTATGGGCAATCATTTGTAGCTCTAAACATGCTCATAAATAAAACAATGCAAATGCATTGGCAGCAAATTAGGCAACAACAACAACAACAACAACTACCAACAATGGTTAAGTAGTATTTGCCAATGGCTTTATAGCAGCCCTAAGCTAACTGATTTAACACCCATGCTCATATACAGAACAAGTAAGAGCGCACTGGTCGAGAGTGCTCGACTGTTATTCAGCCTGTAATCGGGCTATAAGCACCTGCATGAATTCACTGCTCTTTCTCAGTCAGTGTTTGACTTTAAACTGTAATTATGAATTTTTCACACTTGGTTTACCCCTAGTTGAATCGATTTTTAATATCAGTGAAAAATAAAATAAAATAATTCCTCACAAATAGAACAAAATTCAACAATCTTTAATGCATGATTTTCAATCAGGCTGTTAATATTTTAAAATTCTAATTCGAAAACTTTTATTTTATTTAATTTTTATTATTTTTATTACTGCAAATGTTGTTAGATATGAATACTGAATCTGTATGAAATCAAAATATGGGAACACTTCTAAGTCCTGTGTTTAAGAACAGGGTATACAGCCACGCACACGCAAACACACACACTGACACATACACACACACACACACACAGACACTGACACACACACACAGACACTGACACACACACATATAACTGTTGTGCCGTAATATATGGTAATATATAGATGTGTGTATGAATTTAAGAGCAGCATTCCATCAAATAATTTCAAATCCAAAAGCATATTGTTACGGTCGTCTAGCTAAGTGAGAGCCAATTTATGTGCATGTGCCTACTTGTGTGTGTGTGTGTGTGTGTGTGTGTGTGTGTGTGTGTTGCTTTGACTATGTGCGTAAATAACACATTCCTTATATGGGATGCGTGCCAACAAGCGGGCAATTGTCGGCACAGCCAGAAGGCAAATTGGTACCCAGTAACTGCTATTAAACATTAATTTATGCATTACTCGAGCGCTTAAATTAATCAGTAAATTGCATTCAGCTTATTCGAAGTTCAAACACACATACCTCAGTGCTCACCCGGGAATAATGTCATTCAAAGCTGAATTCTGGTGGCTTAAAGCAAATTAAATTGCCACAAAGCTGTTTGCTTTTTGACAGTCCACTCATTTATTTAAAATATGTGCCTTTTAGCGTAATTTAAATACCGATTAATTTGCTGCTACACTTTTAAGTTAAATGAAATGCGCAAATGCTTAGTGAGTCAATTGTGTGACGACAAATTTCGCTGATTTTTTTTTTTGTTTTTGGTTTGGATTTCACATTTGACTTACTTATACATTTTATTTTTATGCCAGTTTTCCATCTGAAATTATTTGGAATAAGACACACTTTTTGCCAGATTAAACGAAATATGATTAACAACTCTTTCTCTCTTTTAGGTTAACTTTCATAGACAGCATACAATTTGTTATCTCGCTTCAGGTAAGTGCTCACCTCAAGAATGCAACCTGTAAGAGAGAAATGCAAACAAAATACAACTTTAGCTGGTAAGCAATTTGATTTACCTCCCAAGAGCATAGCTCATACTTAATCGTATTCCTGCTCCAGCTCCTGCTCCAGCTCCTGCTCCTGCTCGAGCTGCTCCTGCTGCTGTCGGTGTACTGAAAAAGTTTCGTTAGGTCAATTTAGATTTTTTTTTTTTTTTTTTTTTGCTGTAAGACCAGGCAGCTGCCTTCATTCCATTATATTGTATGACTGCTGTCATTCCGTCAGACTGTCCATCCGCCCAGGCCTTCAGCTCAGCCTGCAGCCTGCAACCTTCTGCCTCCTGCATGGTTGGTCCCATCTCCGCCTCCGTATCAGAGCCCATGTTGCAACTCTGGTGAATGATAAATGGCTGACATTGCGGTTGTAGGCAACATTAAGCGCTGTTGAAAACGCCACAGATTGCAATTGTTGCCAGCGCACTCTTACAAGCCGGCCTTCATTGCGATCCGACTGTCGCCCGCCTACTTGCCTCGCCCATCCATTTACTAGCTTGATTTTTTATATGCACTCGTTTTGCACTCGTCAAAGTTTTGCGAGCTGCTTTTTGCGCTGAGCTGCACATCGCACTAAGCGCCAAGAGCTGCGATTTTCTGACAGACAGCAAACTTGTAATTTGTAATGCTCTGAGTGGCAAGCTTCTAGATCTGGTTGTTGTTGTTGTTGTTGTTGCTGTTCTTGCCACAGTTACCAGTTACCAGTGGATTGCAATTGTGAGCTATTGCGCTGATTTAATGATGTTTTCTAAAAGCGCACTTCAAAAGCCAGCTTCTCCTCCAAAAAAAAAATATGCCATCCTCCTAAAATCATTACAACTTTTTAAGCCAGGCAAAAATGACTGTTCGTGCTGCTGCCACGGATACAAATTGATTTAAGCTGGACCACTTAATCCAGGCACTGCATAAGAGAATAATTTGAGAATTACAAATGTTATAATAAATTTCTAAAAACAGATTTTTTTTTTAAATGACGTCAAAATGTAATATTTATAATATTTAAACAATGCTTAATATATTGATATAAATTTCAAGAAACTTTTCAATCTAGGCCGCTGTCATAGATTAGGAATATAATTGGCGTAACCATAGTCATGTCAAGTCTCACCTTGCCCAACTAAGTACATTCAAATTGTAATTGGAAACACCCTGCAAGCACCACCAATAAAGGAAAATCCAAGCAACGCGACCTCCCCACCCACCACCTCCTTGCCATTTAATTGCCCCCTTTTAATAGTAAAAAAAAATAAAAATAAATAAAATGAGATCGATTTCGCTAACCTCCGCTAAAATACCCTTATTGTGGAAATACATATTTTTAGCACCTTTCATTTTTCTGTTGTGAACACAAAATTATTTAAAAATATTTTGAAAATCGTATCTGCTTATGTAAACAAAAGTCCTGAAATATAAAACAATAAGATTATAGCCTCTTAGACATTTTTAATGAGATCAGGTTATATGAAAAAAATTGTCACGGATTGATGCCACTTCAATGCGCCCGGATTTAATCCAATTTTAATTGACGTCAAGCCCACCACTCGATTAATAATATTTGTGTGCATAGCTAATGTATTTTTTTCTCATTTAATTGGTGCATCAAATTAGAGGCAATTATGTGATTAAAATACATAAATATATTTTCAATTTGTTGCTTTGTTGTTTTAAAAATGTAATTAATGCATAAGCCACGCCAGCATTATCAACCGCAAAATAAATGATAATTAATTATAACATTAGTTATGAGCAATGTAAACAAATCAAATTCAAAAAATACAAACATTTTGCAGTGCGATTAACTGCTACCCTAATAATTGCAATTGTATTTATTTTAATCGGCTTTAAAGTATTATTATTAATTATTATGAGGGACTTAATGAAAGCTTTTATGCATTTATGCGATTATTAGCAATGTGAGAATACATCACCTTAAGCACTAAAAATACAAATAGCAAAATTGTAATTTTTCGAGTGCATAGTGAAATGCATTTCTGATAAGCCCATTTAATTCATATTATCGTTTGCGGGGTATAAAATTAATGAAAACAGCATTAAAGGAAACAAAAACAAAATCAGTAAAATGTCAACTGTCCCCCAACATGTACAAAAATAATATATTATATGCATGTGTGTGTATACACATACATATATATACATCTATACATATATATATAATATAAAAAAAAATGTTTTCAAAGCTTTGCTGACAACTCACATTTGCCAATGGTTTTGATCAAAATGCATCTTAAACCGAGTTGCGGTTGAATTGTGGTCAGCAATGTGTAAACGATACAGTTAATCCACAAATAAATAAAATATATAAGCCGAAATGATTTGATAAGGCACGCTGACCGCAAAATATTCAATTTATGAACTGTTTTAAAGTGATGTTCAACAAATCCATAAATATTTTGTGGCTTATTTACAACAAGAATCAAACTATGCTCAGACTTGACCTTTGAAGATTCGATTTTTAGATAGAATTTAAATATTATTAATAATTTATTTATTAATTTAAAGTATAGAAAGAAAAAAAAAAACAAAATTTTGTATTTTATGTCAGTAAATATATGTTTTTATAGTTGTTAGTTGTTGCTCTTCTTAACTCCAGAATACATTTAGAACAGGTGATTAAAAACTATGTAAAAATCATTTACAAAGCATATTTAATTAACAGGAGGGAACATGATTGTTCAGTTAAGCTGGTGTACATCACTAAATACAGCTAGCTGTGCAAAAATTTATGTTGACATATTACTCATACCTAATGTTAACAACCCCTGGTGGCATAGCCACAGTTGATAGGCAAACATGTTGACAACATGCCGCTGTCAGGGCTATTGCCCAGTTATTAGCTGACTTTGGCTTTCGTTATGCGCATCACTTTTTTATTTGTGTTGGCAAAAATAGAAAAAAAAAATAGAAAAAAAAAAACAAATTGCTAGGCCATCAACCACAAACTATGCTGGCCCAAGCACAAGCACAAACATAACCATATCCATATCCATATATATGTGTGTGTTTAGATGTTTGAGTGTTTGTGTGCGATACTTGGGCATTTGCCATGTGCTCGCCATCGTTTAGCTGTTTGCTGTTGGCAAAAGTTCTAATTTTTCAAACCACAACAAAAAAAAAAAAATGAAAACACTACCAAAATTTCTTATTGCAAATCGAGCGAGCGCCGTGCCAAAAAAAAATATGCTACAATTCTTTTCTCACTGAGATGTGTACCAAAAACACACACACACACACACAGCCCCGCCCTTACCAGCCTTAGGATATGCCTGCCTTCATTTCACCCCTTTACTACCAACCAATCTTACTTGTTATCTAGATACGATATACCCTATCAATGAGCACACAAAAAAAAAAACATTCTTAGACTGTTTTTAGTTTAAATGAGTCAAGAATATTGTTATTATCATATTTATGGGTATATGGAAACCTTTACTTGAAATTCAATACAATTATTGAATACTCAATTAAACCTTAAAAAAAAACTCTGTCTCCCTCGCTCTTCCTTTTCAATCTATATCTCATCCCCTCTACCACAAATTGCTAGAGTATTTGGCGTACGCCTTTCTATGAAATTATTTCTACTCTTGTTATTTTCATTTTGTTTTTGATTTCATTTTATTTGTTTGTTTGTTTTTTTTTCATTTTATTTAAGTAAAGTGGGTGAACCCCATCGAACCAACTGACGCACTTATTTTGCGCTTTGAATCCAATCACGTACCAATTTTCCAAATTTAACCTTTTTGAGCCGGGTCGGCGGTTGAGCGGCAATTGGCGGCAATTGAACTCGACGCTGTGTCTGTGCTGCACTGTGGTGCGATGTGGTGTGTTGCCGGTTGCCGGTTGCCGCTGTTGCCAATAAAAACCATTTGCCAAAGTGAAATTTATATGGATGCGTCAATAAAAAAAAACAGGGGCAGGAGTTATCCAAACGAGGGGAATTACTCACGTTGCCAACGTTCTTTGAACCGTTTCAATTGACCAGCGGCACTTACACTTGCCCTACCTACTGTCCCTGTCCCTGTCCATGTCTCTGTCCCTCAACGCCCCGCACCTGCGTCTCGCATCTCTGATTGTGCCCTGTGGATTTGGTTCTCCCTTTGCAGGCTAAAATCGTATTCAGGCCACTTTCTACGAATGCACTTTGTTGCGGCCCCCTTTTGCCATATTCGCAAAGCCGCGTTATTTCAGTGGCCACACGAATTTAGCTTCAACTTGCCCCCACGTCTTTGCTTTCTCCCCAGGCTCAATTATTTGCTGTCTACTTTGGCCTGTTCGATGCCTGTAAGCGACACCATAAAATTTTAAACGTGTTGAACAGTGGCACTCACACTCACACTCAAGCAGTGCACTCACTGACCTCTCCAAACTTTGACCCCATCGATATGCACACAACTGTTTGACTCACTTTTTCACACTCTGCCCCCCCATTTGACTGTCTCGCTTTCTCTTTCTCGCTTTGCCTGCCACACACAACATTTTTTTTTTTCCCTCAGTCTGTTGAAAGCGCGTTTTGCTCACATTATATTATTTTATAGTACATGACCAGAACAGGGCGCTTTGGGTCTACATCCATGTCGTGTTCTGTCTGTCTTGGAGGTCCAACACTTTCTTACAACACTTTACACTTTATTCACACTATCGCATTTTTTTTTTCGGTTTCTCTCGTTATATTTGGTAAAAGATGATAAAAAAAATAATACTGCAAATGTAAGTGTTCAACTTATTGCGTTGATTGATGAAGCTACTTATTTGAGTGCAAATGAAACCAATTGACAATGTTGAATACTTAAATATAATTTTATCATGTCGTTAACAATAAATCAACTGATTTGTATTGAAAATCCAACAAATTACACAATTAAAATAATTGTACTTTTTATAATGCACAATTTTTAAACCAACAAATTGTTAAGTGTTGTTGAGAATTATATATAAAGCATTTCAATACTTATTTTAAGATTTTTAAATTTTCCTCCAATTGAAATATTAATTGTGTATTATTAATATTATTATTTTATTAGTAGTATTGTTATTATTATGTTTATTATTATTATTTTATAATTATTATATTTTTTATTTTATTGTTATTATTATTATTGTCATTGTGTTGTCGTCCGATTAACTTTAAGAAAAATATCAATGCACCTTATAATGAAGTATATCAGACGAGATTATGACATATTGCAAATATTGCATTTATTTCAGATTTACCATACGATGCTGACTATTTTATGACTTTCCACATTTTTAACTAGTTAGATTTGCAAAATAGATATAAATATGTTGTCACAATTTATCGCAATTTTAGCTTTGTTAATAATTTAAACATAGATCGTTTACTCTTTTTTTTTTTAACATATCGATTGTTTAATTCCACACAAAGCGCACTGGCATTACAAAGGAATCTGTTAACGCACACCCCCTTACACACAACACACACACACACAATTGCCGTACCCTCTGTATAAGTATTAATGTCTTTAAGAATTCTCGTTTCGATGCTATCTGATCTGCTCTGGTCTGGTGCGGGTTCAGCTACATTTTGGTTACAAATTGATGGCATATGTGCGGCATTAAATGCATTTGGCCAAGGCTGGAGCAGAGTTGGAGGCAGAGTTGGGTTGCTGCCCTGCTGTTGGCAGGTTCACATATATATATATATATATATATATATATATATATATATATATATGTGTATATATATATAGAGAGAGTGCGCTTATTTAATGCAGTGGCTGCATAATTTTTGCACGCGTAAGTCGCCTGCATTATCCGGGCAATAAATCGGACAAGGCTTTCTTTCCACTGCATGCGGTCGAGCAGTTAATTTTCCACTGGTGACTCAATTTGCACTCGATTTACAGGGCCGGCTGACCACTGGCCAGTGGCCAATGGCGGATCGCAAGTTGCACTTGCACCTGGAAGCATAGCAACTTGAGTGGCATTCATTCGTTTCATTACCTTTATTGGTGGTACACAGTACCAAAGCTCTCTCTCTCTCTCTCTTTCTCAGTCTGAATCTGTTTCTATCTCTTTTTACCACTTAATATATATTTATCCTAAAATGGCAAAAACTCCGTCTAACCTTTTTCTGTTTGGGGCAAAGTTTTCAATTCAATTTGTTTGCCAGCAGGCAAACTGCCAAACCGAAAACCAGCTCAATTCGCTGGGCCGCTTTGCATTTGCCTGCCTGCCTGCCTGCCTGCCTGCCTGCCTGCCTGCCTGCCTGCCTGTCGTCCTGTCTTCCTGCCGAAAGTTATTGATTTAATTCGTATCTGGGGAATGCTTAATCAAAAAAATACCCGCTGCCAATTTGTGAGCCGCGAAGTGTGTGTAATATATCGATGTATTTATGTGTGCGTGTGTGTGTGTGTGTGTGTTGGGTGTGCGTCTGCTCAATGCTGTATCTTTGCATAGTTTTCGCCAACCTTATTTTATTCGCCATAATATCGATTGGCTCATAATTTCCCCACGGTTAGCTGCTTTGCCTTGGCTCTTGGCTAAATTGCCTGTCAGTCAGTCAGTCAGTCAGTCAGTCAGCCATTCAGTCAGTCAGTTTAGTAAGACTATTCAGTCACATATGCTTTCATGTTTATTCTTATTACTATCGTTTATTTTATTTTTTAGATGCATTTTTGAGTTTATCTTTTCATAAAACCTAATTGAAAGCTTACATGCTCCACTAAATAAAATATGATTGCATTTTAATTATGTTATCTGACAAAACTCTACACAGAATTTGCCCGGTGCACTTTTTCATATTTCGCAAGAGATTTTGAAATGATAGATTTTCTATTATAAATCAACTCTTTCAATATATCGATTTGTAAGTAATCTAAATGCAGTTTTATTATATTCGTATGTTCGTACGTTTTTAAGGTGCTCAAACTAAACTAGGATTTGTTAGTTATTCGTATTTTAGAAGGCTTTAATTGAAATGGCTTAAATTTTATTTATAAAAGTAACTTGCAGCACACTGTGTTCAATCTTACAATGTTAAGAAACCCAAGGATGAACCTTGTGGCGAACATTTGTAAACGACTGGAAAATCCACGTACGCGGCACATGGGTGACCGTTATAAAACTTTCCACAATAAGGGTTTTCCACACTATTAGGATAATGAGTCTAGACGCATTTGCAGCAGTAAAAATGTATCTAGATAATGTCCTAGGTAGGATAAGAATAGTTGTATTTAGCTGTAAGATAATTTAGAAGTTTTCAATAAACCTGCCGAAGCAATTCGGCAGCAGTCTGTGTTCGAACCTTAAACCAACAACGTCGTATTATTATTTTGCTCCTAGGATCACCATTCAATGTTTTGTTACTTTCACCATTTGTTTACACTGCAAAACTGGCTTTAAAATAAAGCATATATATATATATATATAGAAAATAAAAAAAAAAGGTCCGTTGTGAGTGCTATATAAAACAAGTGTATGAAAAGCATTCACCAGAAATATATTCACAAGCTAGAAAAATTTGGGTGAAGCTGCTGGGAGCCGGGAGCTGGATGCTGGATGATGGCCAGACAGTGGTCAAATCGTTCGAGCCGGGTGACAAAACGAAAATGCAGTTGCGGTTTGCTCAGCTCTGCAAAGATTTTACTGCAATCATGTAATTTAAAATTTATACATTCAAATTCAAAGTGTTTTAAAAGTGGAGTAAATAAAAAAAAACGAATATCAAAATGTTAAATGCCGAGCGAACGATGCAAAGTTGTGGTTTTTAAAGCCAGCTTTAAGCCAATGGGTTAGCACTTTGGAACACGTACGTTTTATGGAGTGCCTAATGGTTGAACATGTCAGAACTGAATGCGCCAAATCCCCAGCAGCGGGAACCTGATGAATACAAATAGTTTGAATTTTTTGGACACCCAGCTAACCTCACAAAAATGAGACACCCCTCAAACAGAACAGAAAATTGATAGCAAAAACCAACGAGATTTTAAGAAATTGGCTTAACACATTGAATATATATATATATATATATATATATATATATTTATATATATATAATATAAGTACTTTCTGCTGTGATTTACAAAAGTTTAATTAAAAGCAGAATTTGCAGTCTATTCGAATTTGCATAAGCAATTACATTAAAATACTGGCGAACAAGAAACAATTGAAACAAATTAAATTTTAACAAGGAATTAAAAATAATAATTTGAAAATAAAAAATAAAAGCAACGTTAATATTATAGATACAAATTTAAAGATGTTAAATTGGGAATTTAAGGCTAAAAAAAAAATAAATTGAAATTATTTTAAGAAATTAAAATATTCCGTTTGCTTTGAAGTTTAGATGTACAAAGGTAAATTAAATTCGACATGACCAGAACATCTGTTCCATCTGTCCATAAAGCCACAAATAAATATGTAAAGGTAGTTCCATTTGACATCTCTTAACACCCTTGAATACCAGCAATTGTTACATTTTGCTAACAAAACAAATGCAGAGATCTGGTCCAACACTCTCAACGTGAGCTGGCAGCCACTCGAAACTGCCAGTGAATTGAGCAAGAGGCAACAATGGTGATGGCAACTGCGATGGCCAGGACGAGAATAGGTCGACGACACTTCAACCTCAGCGGTGGTGCAACCAGCGAACTTTCAACGCAAAAGGTGCAAAATAAGAATAGTCAAACAATAAATAAAACGGAAAACGCTGAAGCAACAACAGCAGCTAACCCAACAACAACAACAACAACAACAATGGCCAGCTTTAGCTGTGGCAGTGGCAGTGGCAGTGGCAAACTTTTGAATTATTTATCTGGCGCTGAAAGGAAGTTTTCATTAAAATGCAGCAGCGCATTTAAAGTGCCAACGAGACGATTATTCAAGTGAGTTCATTTGCCTGCAAGGAATGCAAAATGCGCTGTTACAATTTTCATATACCTGCTTTATCAATATATCGATTTGTATTTGTATATATATATCTATATATATATATAATAAGAAGAGCAATTTTGCAAGTAATCCAACTTGATTTAGATCTGGTATTTTCAAAGTGATCAATTTGTACTCACTCAATTGGCTTAAAAGCGAAATCTATATTTATTATATGAAGATTAAATGCAATTCTGATGCCATTTTTTATGAATCACTAACAGAAAAAGTCTCAGAATACCTTTTAACCAAATTAAGAAGAATTTAGAATTTACAAAACTAAACTAATAATTATAGTTTGTGTAAACTATCGATATTGTGACAATGAGGAGCAATTCTCAATGCACATTATATCTGAAGAAGAAGTGGAACAAATGGAAATCCTCAGCTCTTAATTCTTGAAGTATAATAAATAAGCAGTAAGATCAGGAGTAGCGCTAAATAGATAAAGCTAGATGATAATAATTTAAATATCATTTATAAATTAGCGCAATTAAATCATTATATTTCTTTGAAAAATATTAATTTTCCCCTGCATTCTGTACTGATCGTCTTTTCGTAAACATATTGAGTATTTTGCAGTCCTAAAAAGCAATAGCATATAGCATGGTCAGCATCCACAGACGTGTCTATCACTTAAAAAAATTTCTCTAATCCAAAAAAAATTTTAAATTTCTACATATTCTTCAACGAGTGTGCACTAAGAACGCAAAAATTATTTTCAAACAACGTTGAAAATATAGTTACTGCTATTACCTCTTAGTACTACCATATTTCCCATTTTTGCAGGCTTTTTTTGAAGGAAGTCGAATATGATAAAAAAAAAAAATGTGAAATGGGAATTGTAATTTGTAATACGGCATAAAACTGGCTGGAAAATAGTTTACATTTCATAGGTAAAAAATGCGCTGTTGAAAATTGTTTTTCATTTTAATTTAACTTAATTTTTTTGCTGTTCATATCTCTCCCAATCTTATTTTTATTTTTTATTTTTTTGGCTTATTTATCGTTTTTTGTGCACACATGCGAGTTCAGCGACTGGGCAAATATGAATATTTTGCATTCTTATTATTGTTACGCCTCTATCTATGTGCATCTGTATGTTTTCGTTCAGTTTTAATACGATGTATATGTTTTGCTTCTCAATCCACATTACACGAACTTGTTTTTCATATCCATTTCAATTTGTTTTTGTTAGAGTGAACACACAATGAACAACTTTTTCATACGGGTTTTTTTTTTTTTTTGTTAATTGTTGCCATACAATAAAAAAAAAACATGCACAAATACAAAAGTGCTAAAGAATGGAGAGATGAAAAATTCTTAAAAAATTGCGGCGAACGCTTCACAACTTTTCAGATAAAAAGGCGATGCAAATGTTTTTCCATGGAGTATATAAAATGTTTTATTTTCCGAAAAACAAACATATGATAAACTTTGCCTCGTTTCTATCATCTAAGGTTGGCTTAATCACACCTTTATTAAATGTTTTCAACGGTAGCTTAACAAATTTATTTTACATCCTCTGCGAATTAGACTTAAATAAGCCAATTTAGTTGGATTAAATATAATCAACAATTACTATGGATTTAACATATCAATCTTTTGGTATTATCTAAAGTAATTTAAATATATAAATAACAAATCGTATTAATCTATTCGCAATTCAAATCATATATATCTGGCAAATCTGGTAAATATTGCATAAAATGTTAACTTAAATTTAAAAAAATTGTTCATAGTTATTGCATTTTTATCTTGTGTGGTTAATGGTAACTGCACTCGTATCTTTCAACATATATATTCCAATAAGTTCCAATTATTGCATTTCTCTTGTCATTTTGGCCCAAATAAACATAACATCAATTTAAATCTTGACAAGGATCAAGCCAACACTTTAAGTGCGAAATGCATAATTTAGTTAATTCTTTTTATGCTTTTTGCTGTTGTTGTTTTGATTGTTTATTTGTTTTTTTATTATTACGTACTTTTTGTGTCATTTGTTTGTTGTTGTTGTAGTTTTGTTGTCAGCTTGTTTCAAGCTGAATTATGTCGCATTTGCAGCGCTTCCATGAGCTGCGTATATCTCGTAAATATCGCGTATACGCCATGTGCTGGGCCACCCAAAGCCGGAGCCGCTGCTGCAACGGATGCAACTTTTGAGGGATAGAAGTGCCAGGGGAGTTTTTTTTTTTTAGCTGTTGTGTTGTGTTGTGTTATGTTACCGTTACAGTCTGGCTACAAAAAAATGCATATCCAAGCTGCAGTGTGCAATTTCTTTGCTGTAGCTTTTGCCGTCGAGTCGTTTCATCGCGCAATTTCCGCACAAGTGTTGGCAATATAAAAATAGCGACAAAATATAAAAGTAATTTATGTGCACTTTTTCCATATCATTTCTATATATATACATATGCATATACACATATATACATGCAAATAAATATATATATATATATGTATGTATTTAAATCGTGGAGTTGGTTGTTTGCCTGTTGCCTGCCCGACTGCTTCGTGTAGTTTATGAAACTGCATTCAAAAATTGCTGCTGAAAATATGAAAAATGCATGCTTATGCCCTCGTTTATATGCACAAACTGCATTTAATTTATTAAAATATATATATATATATATATTTTTGCTAGCATGCTCAGGTAGATGAGCGAGTGCACTACAGAGACACTGAGACCGCAATTTTTGGTGAAAATGTATCATTTATTAATGTATTGAATATATTGGCAACCACCTGAGAATTTAATATGCACGTACCTCAATCGTCACTCTGTGTGTGCTATGTGTGTGTGTGTGTGTTATGTGTGTGTGTGTGTGTGTGTGTGTGTATTTTGCCTGTGTGTGTGTTAGCAGCTATGACCATGATTGACAGCTTTTACCATTGTCAAATTTCCGCTACATGCGAAAGGACTATCAATTTTTAATTGACTCAATGAGCTGTTTGTGGCATTTTCGAATTTAATTAACCAATTTTGAATTTGATGGTCATGCAAATTACATGATGCGACCGCCAAATAAAGTAACCAATTTAAATGGATGCCCCAATTCATTTCATTAATGTGCATCTGCCGAGGTGTCCTAATCATGTGGTCAACCGCACAGCCACTACACAAACACAAACACAACCACACACACACACACACACACTCACACACTCAACCACACACACACACAGGCGCATGCAATGAATTGTATTTGAACATTTTACAATAAAACAGATAAACTTGTCACTTTTATTAATTCATAGCAAATGTGCTCTTATTTTATTCAAATAGATACGAAAAAATATTATTTATATTCATTTTTATGTACACAGTTGTGTATATGCAGCTCAAATTTAAATTTATTGTTGTAACAAATATTGTTTTTATTTATATTGTTATTATTTATATTGTGTTTACTAACGGAAACCAGGTTTAACCTGAGCTAAATCTAATGAATAGAAACATATATCCAAAGAGAAGAATATTTAATCTTAAGTTATATTATTCCTACTGCCAAAAGTTCACGAGTTATTTGAGGTCTGCATACCTGAATTTTTATAACTTGTCAAGTGGACAAAGAGGGAGTTTTAACAATTTGATAGTTGACAAATAGAGTTATGCAAACGTAGAGAAGTGTAGCACAAATTTTGCAATAGCATTGTATCTGCCACACCAACAACCGAAAAGTGGAAAAAAGTAAAAAAAAAAAAAATAAAAAAAACCAAAGAAAGAAAAACAACTCCATACTAAACTGTTGTCAGAGTGTAAAAATGTCCATTTACATAGTCATGCATCATCCACACACACACACACACACACACACACACAGCCACACATTTAGAAAGAATGTGTTTTTTTAAGAGCAGTGAAAACGTTTAGATGTACATACACGTGTAGAAAAATTATATAATATACATATATGTATATGTATTTGGCAAATGTGTGTAGATGAAAGTTCATAAATTTTAAATACGACACCCCCAGGCCAAAACGAGACACAGATTGCGGCATACCAGCCAAAATAGCTACTGCTGAGACTGCTTGTGCTGGTGCTGGTGATGGTGCTGGAGAAGTGAGACCATAGCCCAGGTTAAATGCAAATAAATCCCAAAAGCAATGCCCAAAATGTATGCAACACTAAATAACGCAATAGCAACTGACACAGTTTGAGGCAAGTTCGCAGACGTCACCGCCTTTTCCAGCCGCTTCTGCTGCAAGTCGTTTCATGGCTCTGTTGCTTGTTCAAAGATAACTGCAACTGCAACTGCAACTGCACACACACACACACATATATGTATACGTAACCCAATATGCTAAACATGCCCACAACTGGATAGCTGCCCCAAAAGAAAAATAAATGAAAACGCAATCAATAACAAAAACAGCATCAAAAAATTCATAAATATGTAGCTGAAATCTGTTGTCGGCAGTATTTCATCCAAATCCCTGGCGCATCAGTTACGTCAATGCACATGGAAGCCAATAAGGATTCTATATACATATATATACTCGTATATATATATTTATTTTTTTTATGTTTTTGGACAAGCAAGTCATCTTCAGGCACCATGCTGCATATCCTTGATAGAGTAACCGACCTTATAAGAATTTTCTATTCATTTATATATAGACTCTCCCGCTTATCCATGGAAAACCAAATTTTTAGATTTTAATTCTCATCCTTTAAGTCTTATTTGAATTAATTTCACCATTGACCTGCATAGAAGAGCAAATTTTCAATGGATGAAAACATACACATTTTATAATATATATCAAATTTTTTCATATTAAACAGTATGTTTTTTAAATTACAGATTTAAGTAGTCTTAAATTGTAAAATTAATTTATTAAAAACAAATCATTACAATTAATAATTACACATTTTAATGATATATTATTAAATTAAATTGAATATATATATATATATAGCTAATTTATGCTTTTTGCAAATTTATCCGCCTTTCAACAATTTCCGCACAATTTGCCCTGTAATTTCCGATGCAAGAACTAAACGGAAGAGTCACATCAAAAAAACAAAAGTGTTGCTGTGAAGCTAAATTTATGGTGAAAACTCCCCTCGCAACTCTAGTCTAAAAATTACTCAGATGTTATTCCCAATTTGTTAAATAGTTTATTGATATTTTGCGATATTTTCCAATGCAATTTATTCTGCTAGCATTAAAATTAATTAAGCAAAATTTGTTGTTTTTTTTTACCATTAAAAATACTTTTTATAAAATTTTGTATTTATTGTTCGATCAGATTTAAAATTTCGAGATAAAAAAAGATATAAAAAGATATATATAAATATAGACCAAAGCTAGTTGTCGTTTTTTTGATCGAATCCATGTTAGTTACATACATTTGCGAAACTTGCTCATAACTTTTGTAAACCTATTTACTGGGACACATAATGGGTGTAATGAACGGCAAAAACTGAGTGAAACATTGTCGTGCGCGTGCTGATTGTGCACTTTGTGGAACGGAAGTCGCATAATTCTGAAGCGGAAACGTCTGATTTGATTGTGTTTAGCTGCAATGGCGGCTGCTTAGTGAGCAACTTTTAGCTTGCAATTAGCAGACGAGGTTTTTGTTTTTTGTGCGGTCACCCGGACGGACAGCTATACGGCTATGCGGCTATGCGGCTGGACGGTCCTTAGCATATTGCCACTGCTCGGCTTGTGGTCTCTGCACATTTCATTTCACTTTCATAATTCACGCAAAGTAAGCAACAACAATACAACAAACAAACAAACAACTGTGCTAACTTTTTAATGTTTAAAAGCTGTTTGCCGACCCTAGGTTGATGTTGATGTTGATGTTCGTATTTAATGTTGACATTGCTTTACCCTACATAACACAATAAAAGCGAACAAAACCTATTTTATTTCCAAAACTGATACGCTTAGCTCGAAAAAAAAAAAATGTTGGAAATTTAAGCTTAAAGAGACTATCGACTAGTAACGAAATAGTAAATTTGAACAATTTTATTAAATAAATAAAACAATTTTTGCCTTCTCCGAAGATGAGGCTATTATTGTCATGGCAGGATTCCTTTGAAACTTATCTTTGCATGCATCCATTTATGTGTTTCCTTCGAAAACAAAAAAATGTTGTATATCGATATTCTATTTTAGATTTTGCAAGCTGTGTTTACCAAATTGTTCAACAGTTAAGCCACAAAAAATTGAAAACCAAATGCCAGCTTGCAAACGTCAGGCAAGAATCTTCGCACACATTCAAGGATCTGCTGGATCTGCTAGCAAAATAAAGCTGCTTCGTTCCGAGATGAGTTGCATAGTTGCTGGGTATTTGCTGGGTATTTGCTCATCCCAGAGAACTTGTCAGTGTCAGTCAGTTGTCCCGACGCTTCTAGGTTTTCGGAGACTGACTGGCGTTGAGTTGGCGAGTATGAAACATATGTTTCTATATCCCGTGTACAACACAAATGGCTTGCTTTATCTACAGAGATTTTCACTTTATGCCCTGTTGATGTTGACTGAGCGTAGTTAATGTAAAATCGCAAAAGTTTTCAAGTATTTTGTGCATTTTATGGACGCTGGTTACAAACCTTTGACAAGCATGGCAGTCATAACTTTTAATGCGCTTGTTGACTGCCATGTGGCACGCTCACATAAAAAAAAAAAAAATAATAATAATAAGGAACGTCTAACGCCGCGACAACATTTGCAGCTTTACAGCTTGCCACAATGAAACTTTGCTGGCGTTTTGCCTTTGTTTGTTTGATGGTTTTTAATGGCTGATTTCCGGTTTCCTGTTCGCGACGAATCACAAAAAAAATTTTTTTCTCTATATTCAAATGGGTTGCAAACTGGACAAATACCGCACCCACGAAACACTCATGAAGTGTCTGCACCAAAAGCAACAAGAACAAAAAAATCCCCAGCTAATTAAAAACATTTCATAAATTTTGCCAGTCCTTTGGGTATACGAGCGAAGTGCCCGAAAAAGTGGCCAACAAACAACAACTCTAAGTCGCACTCGGAAGTTCAAAGACACCAAATACGAAACGTTCAACGGTTGGGGTGGCATCGGGGGCACGTGGGAGTTGCTGCTGGTAATACGGCTGGTCAGCGTCACGTGCACTGAGCGCGCGTCAAATAGAAATTCATTAATAAAAAGTTATACAACAATTTTAATTAAATATGAAAATAATAAACTTGTGTGCGTAATATTTTTTTCTTCATTTTGGTTTTTTTGTGCGACAATTTCAGCATAACACGCCTTAAATTTATAACACGAAATTGTGTTATGGCCAACAACTCGAACTGTTTCACACTTTGTTAAAGCCTTTATTAAAGGTGCTCTCATGATTTAAGTAATTTGTATTTTTCTTTTACATTTTTTTATTATGCCGATTGTCTTTAATTTAATTAACCAGCTGGTATACAAAGTCCGGGTCAATAGACTTGAACTTAGTCCAATAGATGCCGATTAGAGGAGCTGCAAAAAATAAAGCGTAAAACTCGAGAGTCGCACATGAGTGGCAACATGAAAGCCCGCAGGCAAGTCTACGTGAAACAATGAGCACACCAAAAGCACAAATGGCAATATCTATATATATATATATATGTATATACATTTATATATATATGTATTCGCATGTGCACGCTTCGCTTGCCTGCGGCATTTAATGTATCTTTAATTTCCCCAGAGATTCATGTCGCACACAATCAGAGAGAGTCGGCGTCCTCTGAGCTAGCATATCTCAATTTCTACTTACAATGCGGATTAGTTTAATAACACCAAGCACATAATGCACTACACTTCTCTAAATCTCTTCTATTACAGCAAATATATATTTATACAAAAGCCTATCACATCATATTATGCTCATTTTTAAAGCCTATTTTATTAACTTTCCAACAAAATAGTAAAACATAAGTCACATAAATTGCCACTTTACAAAACTTTAGAATATTTTAAAAATTTTAACCAATTTCTTTTGCTAACAAAATATTTAATATTATTTATTAATAGTTTTTTTTTTATTTGAATAAACTTAGGGATATATTTTAGACAAGCAGCATAGAATTATTGAAAACTGTAGCTAAATAACTGAGCAGCACTATAAGAAACACCCATGTAAATGGCTGTTGTGTGCGTGTGTGTGTGTGTGTATGTGTGTGTGTGTGTGTGTGTGTGTGTGTAATGTGTACATCGACTTACTGTCGAGCAATCACACATGAGTGCAACCGTGTCGTATATACGGATTCGTATTATCGCCAGTCCCAAATCCAAAATACCAAATTGGAATTGAAATTGGAATTTAAGGATGTTGATGCCTTTGAGTATAGTTTGAGCTCTTTCATTTTGCGACTTGAGATGTCTGAATACCCCAGACGATAATAATGACTTGTGTTGTTAATGCCGCCCAGCGTCAATGTTGTCCATCCAAAACGTTGCGGAACGGAATAGAATGGCGGACAACATAATAATAGAAATGGGAATGATCGATGCGTGGCCAGAAAAAAAACCCTTTTCTATTAACCACTCACAAGATTTACTCTTTCTCTCTCTCTCTGTCTCTTTCTCTATCTCTGTCTTCCTCTTTATGTTGGCGACTAATGACGCCAGTGGGACCGGAAATGTGTTGCAATGCATGTAATTAACTTTGGCAAACTTTTGTCCGCCATTGCAAAAGCTGTCATATTGCAATACACCCTCCACCCTGCCCTCCTCCCTCTTCAAAAAAATATTTGCAATTTTCGTTTTGCTGTGCTGCAGATTTTTTTTGCAAAAGGTTATTTCAATTTGTACCACACAAATTATACGAATCTATCTCCGTTTGTCCGTCCAGCTTTTTCTCTGATTAGTAGTCAGTTTTTAAGGTTTGTCATTAATTCAGTTAGAATGTATATATACTGGATTTAACAGAATCGGACGCTATCAAAGCTGCCATAGACAATATCGACCGTACGATGGAATCTTCTTTGAACAACTGAGAGTGTGCCCAAGATGGTAATTGAATTTAGCTTGTTTCCCTTTTTTTTATTTTGAAGTTTGTCGTTGGGTTTCTGTTTAATAAACCAGGCCAAATATGCAAATGAACTGGCTGCCTACCAGAGAAGAGCTAATCTTGAACCTGGTGCCGAAAAACTGCTGCTGCTGCTGCTGCTGCTGCTGCTGGCCAGACCGGAAAAGCCAATGTGAATGCCATGGATTTTGCAACTGGAATTCATGAGAATTCATGCCGCTCGGCATGCCAATAATTTATAACGCAAGCTGTGTGTGTGTGTGTGTGTGTGTGTGTGTGTGTGTGCTGAGGTGCTGTGTGTGTGTGTGTGCTGAGGTGCTGTGTGTGTGTGGGTGCTTTGGTCGACAAGTGTCTTACCATAATTGCCAAAGCAACTGTAAATGGCTCTCCAGGCTGCTGTTGATCCTGCTTGTTTATTGCCAAATAAGCGCATAATTAACAAGTCGAAAATTTGACTGAACTAAAAACTCAACAACAAAGTTAATGTTAGTGAAGATCAAACATGTGGTATATATATAGTTATCACAAAAATAACTTAGATTATTCAATTATATAAAAAAAATAACTATGGAAGTTAATAAACAGATGAAAGAAGGAAAGACAAGCACACAAATAACCCTGGTCAAATGCAACAAGCGTTTCTATCAATTCTTCACCTGTGCCATGCCCTCGTGTCCAGTTCCGCATCCGCTTAGACTCTTCGACAGTGCTGGGGGCATGCGGCAACAATTGACAAAAAAAAAAAAGCAACATTCTGCATAGGAAAAAATGTGCAATCGCTTGACAGTTGACCGGCAAGGACCCAAAAAAAAAAAAAAAAAAAAGTGGAGCACATCAATGGGGATTTATAAAAAATGCAAATTCATTAGAGCAGCCGCTAGCAGGGCGTTGAGTTTGTTGGCTCAACTGTTGGCTTAAGGGAATAGTAAGCATAGACCACCACCACCCACCCGCCCGAGCACCTGGCCGACTGTCCGACCATCCGACCATCCGACCATCTGCCTGCATGCCTCGTTGCCACTAATTCCAGTGAGTGGCCAAGTTGCCATCGCTAACGTGTCAGCCGGCAAGGAAACTGCAGCGTCAGAGCATTTGCCTTTTTCAATGTTTCAGTGTTCACCTCGTTTCTCAGGGCTGGACTAACATCATTAGTAAATTAAAAAAAAGTATCTCCTGACCGAAATGAACCAGTAAAAAATTTGAATCTACTTCTTCTACTTCTTCTTCTTTATCTCAAAAAGTGTGAATAGTCACTTTAAAGTCAAGTATTTTTTGATGGCAAATAAAGATTTATATTTATATATTCAACTATAATCTGAAATCTATTACTTAATGCTAAGATCATTTATGAATTTCACAATAAATCGAGACTTGTCGAATTATTTCTTTGTTTTAATAACTTAAATAGATCTTAAAAAATTTATCGCTAATAATGTGTGGGACACTTAAAAAACTTTAAAAAAATATACCAAAAATTAATAATAAATTGTAATTGTAATCTGTAGTTAAGGTAAAATAATTGCAATGGCTTAAATTAGCCAGAACACATTAAAAATAAATATAAAAATTAACTTGTCCAATAATTTTGTAATATACTTAAAAGCTGTGTTTTGATTTTAAATAATTTAATTTATATATTTTATATAAAATGTATGAAAAACATATTTTTGTGCCAGTAACCGTTGCAGTCATCCTACTCATTAAATATGTATAGGGTATTGTCTAGTTAATCATTCAATATTAGCTGCAAAATGTATACTTTGCCCTTTTCCATGAAGTATCATAAAAAGGCCTTTCAATCTGGCATATTGGCCCACTTGCCTGTTGATTTGTCGTTATTACCAACTGACTACTTTATGCCCATTTTTTTTTTTTGCTGTGTTTTGCATTGCTCTGTAGACGTGTTTGTCTTAGCATACATCGACAATTTGGTGCAACATCGACTGGTTCGCATTGGAGGTCACACCGATTGGGACCAAAACTGCATTTGGCACTTTCATCTGCAATTTATGGCACTTGCCTTAAGTTTCAGTCAGCACTTGGTGAAAAAAAAAAACTCAGGCAACTTCAACATCAAATTTTGTGATTGGGCTAATAAGCAAAGTGTTGCTTAAAGTCTGATTAACATTTCATTTAATTAATATGCTAAAATGCAAAGCAAGGATTTGCAACCAATAAAAGTGAAGAGCGGAAAAAAATTCACTGCAAATGCTTGACATACGGAAGTAATTCTGGTACTGGAAGACTCAGACAGAACCGACGACACTCGACAGCAGCAGAAATTGCATACCACATCAGGTGTCGACTCCTAATGAAGTAACCGGAGCAATTCAACATACTTCAATATGAGCAAAGATGCACTGAAAAGCACAATGCATTTATGGAGGGTAGCACTTCAACTAGGGCACTTGGCATTCTTCCAAAAATCAATAAACCAATTTTAATTACACAATAATCATTCACAGCAACAAACTGAAATGTATTCAATGTATTCAGTAAAATACAATTAACATTTTGTCTGTTTGAAATAGGAAATGTTTAATACAAACATTTTAGCAAAATCTAATTTCAAATCGTACCAAAAAATTAAATACAATTGTTTAATGGTGCAATTAGATTGCATTAACATTAAACAGCAGCCGCAGGCTGACAGAAAGTAGCTTCAACAACTTTAACAAAATACAATTATAAACACATTTATCTCTGCATTTTAAAAATAAAAAGTGCAAATTGCAGAGCAACTTTTGTGCAATTCTAACTTTCAATTCGGCTTGTGAGCTTTGTGTGTTGCAACAATAGAAATGGGTAAACCCAGTGAAAATGCCTCAAAAAAAAGGGTAAATTAGATTGTGTAAAAGTGTGTAACAGGCAAAAGAAAGTAACTCCGTATATAAATATATAAAAATTCTTAATCAGCATTGTCAGACGAGTCGATATAGCCATTTATATATATATAAAAGACTTCACTTTAGGGTATCTTCTAGTCGAGCTTGCTCCACTAAAGCATTTACACTTTGCTTTTAGTTGGCCCCAACACACAATAATGGACAGGGATACAAATAGAGAGAGAGAGAGAGAGAAAGAGAGAGAGAGCAAGAGAGAGAAGCGAGAGACAGAGCGAGAGAGAGAGAGCTTGTTGCAACTTTTTGCCACTTTGCAACACTTGCACACATGCTGGCTAAATTAAACACCTCGCGGCAAAAGCTTACCACCTCTACGCACACACACACACACACAAGCACATTTACCCTCGTGTGTGTGTGTGTGTGTGTGTGTGTGTGTGAGTAACTAATTTAAAAAGTAATTTTTACTTCCGATGTTTCCACAGTTGCATTTAGTTGCAGCAGCACAGAGAACTGGCACGCCCCATATAAACACACACACACACTCACACATACACACACACATACACACACACACATACACACACACAGCCAAAAAGTGAGCTGTGGCTGCCAAGTTGAAAGCTGCAGTTTTGTAAAATAAAATTTGCGCAGCAAACACAATAGGACAAGTTTATTTGCGCAACCAGCCAAATCAGGGTATTTAATAATAAAACCGCCCACAGCCAGAAACAGCAACAGCAACAGCTGAGGCACAAACAACACCAACAACAACAACAACAACAGCATTGCGAAATTGCTTGCTTATTTAACGCTAGCAAAATTGAGGTGTTTGATTATCCTGTGAAGGCGCCGCAGTGGCAGGCCTGAGGCACTCAAATGCTTTGTACTTGTCCATTCCACCCCACTCGTCTCTCTCTCTCTCTCTTTTCTCTCTCCTCTCTCTCCTCTCCCACCTCACTCTCTGCATCCCTCGTCTTCGTTCGCACCACATCCTGTCTGTCTTAATTTGATGAACATTCAGCGCATTTCATTAAATTTATTTCCAACTTGCAATTGAATTATGGTAAATCCAATTAATTGCCATTTCGCGACCAATAAATTGTAATCAATTTCAATTGTACAACGCTGCCAGTCGCCAGTCACAAATTACATATTATTGCCTTTTTTCGTATATATTCCAAAAATAGCAAAAACTTGAGTTCTATGTGTCACACCCAATCAAACAAAGGTGTATTAAATTTAAAATAAATAAATGTTTTTACTACATATGTAAATGTTTTTTCATATACAATTATTATTTTTAATTTGCAATTTAAAAAGTTCTCGAATAATACACACACATAAATAATAAATAATAAAAAAATTATGCTACATAATACATGAATGGAGGCACAATATGAAACAAACAGATTTGTGTGCCACATCAGAAGATTCTCTCAAACTTCTCAAACATTATGCAGACTTGAGATAATAACTGAAATCATCTAAAACCATTCAAATAAACGTGTGCCGTCTATCGCATCATTTACTAATTCATAAGCCTTGGCTTATATAAGCACACAAGACAAAGAGAGAGTGAGAGAGAGAGAGAGAGAGAGAGATACGTGTGAGAGAGATAGGAGAAGGACACAAATGAGTCAGAGTCTGAGTCAGAGTAAGGCATTTAAATATGCAGCTAATCATAAAAATAAAACCAAACAAACACTCAAAGAATAAGCACTTAAATGCCATATAAACCATATAAGCAAAAATGGTCCATTAAAGCCAAAAAAAAAAAAAAAAAAAAACTGAGAGAAGAGACACAATAAGGAAATGGGCTGAAAACAAGACAAAATGTGGATGTGGAGTACAAAATCAGCCAGGAGCAAGCAAGCGACACAAAAGTGGATAGCATTTCATTTCATAAGCTTCGCCCATCTTAGTCTTAATGAAATACACTCGTTGCTGTCGCCCCTTTACACACACACACACACACACATACACCCCATACACACACACACACACATCCTCCATCCATCGGCAGTGTTGTGCGCGTTGTGCCATGTTTGAAATTAATTTCATTCACACAGAAATTTTCGGGCACATACAATTTCATTAAGCAAATATTTTCGTCGCCTGGCAGCGTTTACCTACCAGGAACACCACCACCAACACTGTTTCTAATGTTTTGATCTCTTTTTTTTTTTTTTTTTTTTTGTGTTTGTGTTTGTATTTTTGGTTTAGCTGCTGCGAGTTAACGACGCGCGGCATTTATGCGATTTTAATGCCACGCGAACGCTGCTCAAATGAGCCGCTCGTAAAAGTGTCGTCATGTTGGTCCAATGACAGTCAGTGGCAGGCACACTGGGTGAGAACGGCATATCTACAATTAATGCATTAAAAACGCAATGCGAAACTTTTGCATGGCCAGTAAAAATGACATTTAATGCCAGCTGAAAATTTTTGCAAGCCCCAAATAATCACAATAACAATAATTATGAGAAGCCAACATGCGGAAAACAATGCCAATGGCCAGCACAAAAAAAAAAACATATATATATCTGGCTGACAAAAAGTACATTTTCCACGAGCTACAAAAAAATGCATTTGCAATGGTGTGCAAAACAAAAGCTATGCAATTTTAATGTAATGCCTTGCAAAAAAATAAAAAAAAAAAAGCAGTGTATATTTCAATTTTTTATTTCATATTTCTTGGATGGATAATTCGCGATGTGCATTTGAGTGTAAAAACAGCAATTCTTACAAAAAAATGTCCCCCAAACTGATTGACACTCATACACACACACACACATATCTATATGTATGTGCTGCATGCAACCAAAATGTGGCCAATCCGAATAAGCGGTGAATCGAATGTACTTCGTATCGAAATGAACTGAAAATTTTAAAGTGCAATTCGCTCAAAAAAGCGACAACAACAACAACAACAACAAAGCTGAACTCTTTAATTGATGTTTTGCACCAAAATCGAACGCAACAGTTTCGCTTGCGAAGAATTAAATAAAAAAAAAACTTGGTTGGCCAGGACTCGGTCTGCGCATTAGGCACAACGAGCCATACTCGCTCAAATGAGCTGAAATGAACGGATGTCAACTGGGCGGAACACGAGGGCGTGGCAAGCGGCATCCAAAACGTTTGGCGTTGAAATGATTACGCGGAAAAGCTAGCCAGGCCCAGCCGGCCCAACACACAACATTCTGAGACAGACAGAGAAAAAAAAAACAGAAAGAGAGAGAGAGAGAGAGAGAGAAGAGAGAGAGAGAGAGAGAGAGAGAGATATAGTGAGAAATGTAGGCGGCAACCGCAGAGCCGTACAGCCGCAGAGACTTTTGGCCAATATTTCAAACACACGTCGAACGCATTTCCGTGAGGAAAATGGTTACAACGGAAATGCAACTTTGGCCGTTGTTCGAGCATAACTGTTGTTTATGTTTGCACACACACTGCACACACACTGCACACCGCCGTTGTCAGAGCCCATTCAAACAGAGCAGAGCAATGGGCGTCGCTGGTTGGTTATCAACAAAAGTTCTACCAGTTCTGGGAAACATACGAAGCTGCGATCCCAAAAAAAAAAAACATCATCAATTTTATGCTCATTTTTAATACACTTTCAGTGGGAAATTTATAATTAAGTTGCTGATAAATTAATGAATTTAGCAGCGAAATTTAAGCCAATTTCCATTGAACAGTGATTAACTATGTAAATAACTAACTAGAATCAGAAGATTGCTAAAGAAAAAAAAACCAACCCAACCCAAAGAGGATCTCTCTCCAAAACAGTATTAGGCAGTCGACTACACTCGACTTTTACGTTCTTACTTGCTTAAGTAAATAATAAAAATTGAGGGTATGTCATTTTCGACGTGACAAAGATAGCTATTATTTCTGGTTGTTATTTTGGGCCAAAGGCAAAGGCAAAGGCAGTTACAGCAGTTAAAAGGCCGGTTACAGTCCAGTTTACAGACCCAGTTACCCATTGCTGACATCTATTCTTCTTCTTCTGCTTTTTGTTTTTTTTTTTTCTCTCTTTTTTTTTTGGCTTTCTTCACAGTTGTTGCAATTTTTGACATAAATTTTCTTGCCGTTGACAAAAGTCTTACACAGTAAATTGAGATGGATGGAAGCGAACAGATATGCCGAGATGCAGACATATAGACAATTGGACAGTTGGACAGTTGGACAGACGGACAGTTGGACAGTTGGACAAGTCGGTTAGTCAAGCAGGCAGATTGACGTATCCCCAGTGGAAGTGAGCTGGTTACTCGAACTCGAACTGAGCCAATAAGCGAACTTGCGTTGAAGCTAAATTCCAAAAAGCAAACCAAAACAAGGCAAAAAAAAAAAGGAACGGAAAATGGGAGAATTGGCTGCGACCCTGTTGCAGTATTTGACGAGTTTCTTAATTGGTTGGTTCCTGCAAAGAAGAAGAAGAAGAATAATAAGAAGAAAAACAAAAACGGAATACAAAATACTGAATAAGGCCAAACAGTTTCTTTGGGTCAAGGCAACTGAGACTAGGCAGAAACTAAGTAAAAAAAAAAAAAAAAAAAAACGACATAAATTCACATATTGTGTGTGTGTGTGAGTGAGAGTTTAATGATGATTACACATTTAAATATTGCTTAAATGTTCACTTAAATACTATTATCCACTTGTCATATAATTGTTAAGATTAAAATTTTACACCTGCCATTTAAAATTCAGCACAACAAAAACTTAATCAACATTTTAGCCAGTTTTAGCTTATGTGAAATATGTGGTTACTTTTGAGTGTTCTTGTGGTAATTCAATAAGCACATTTTCCAACTCAATTATAGTTGATTATATTTGCTAGTTGTGAATTACTAACTTGTTTGATCGAATATTTGAGAGCCATTTGGCCAAAAACAGCTAATGTCATTGGCATATTGCAAACACGTAGCTAACGCAATCGCACGTGTGTAAGTGGGTGTGCGGACTGTGTGTGTGCGAGTGTGTGTGCGAGTGTGTGTGTGTGTGTTTGTTTTCGACTGCTGTGCCCTTTGCATTTTAATTGAGATTACTGAGAGTAGTTAAGAGCAATTGGAGAAGAGGCACGCCCCCAAGTTTAGCTGTGTGTCCTCCACACCAGAGGCCGTTGTTGGCCACTTTATGGTGCAGACATTTTCATTATTATTCTACAATTGAATGGTTTTCATTAAATTGTAATTAACTTGAAATTAATCACATTGGCAATTGCCAAATAAATGTAGAGGTTGGCCAAAGTTACCAGATGGTCGATATTGCCTAAGCGGCTTAAGTTGCTGTGTGCGAAATCCCAATCAATATAGGCAACAGTTCCACTCTCTCTCTCTCTCTCTCTTTCTCTCTCTCTTTCTCTCTCTTTCTCTCTCTCTTTCTCTATCTCTCTCCGTTTTGTTTGTGTGTGTTGGTAATGAAATCCATATGGGTATGGAATAGACATTTCTACAAACAAATAAACCAAAAGCAGGCAATTAGAGCAAAGAAATCTGATGAATAATAAAACAAGAATTGAGGATGCTGATTAGCCGCCAGCTAAAAGATAATAAAAAATAAAAAAAAAAAAAAAAAACCTTAACCGACTTAGCAGAAAAATAGAGAGAGAGAAAAGCGCAGAGAGAAATATGCAAATGAAGCAAGTAAATCGTTGGCAAAATTCTTAAGGGGCAAGTGCAGGGGCGATGACTAGAGGGGGGGGGGGGAGAGAAGGAGGTCTGTGTCAATTAAGAACGCCTCTGAGCGGCAGGTGGCACTGAGTTGCTAAAGTGTGCCTTGCATATATTAAGGTGCAACCCCATTCGCTCAGCCAGTCAGCCAGCCACGCCCCCCTCCGCCCCCCCCCCCCCATCCAAACATCCGTAGCAAACAATTGGGCAAAATTGTGCTGCTGCGTCGGCAAAGGCGGTCAAAAGCCCGTCAAGTATCAACTTGCGACAACAAGTGCGACAATCGCAATAATTCCGTTCAAGCGCACAAATGTGTTGCACATTTCGTATGCAGGTCCAAGGTGAGCGTTTGAGGCAACCATCTTGGGGCGTGGTCAGGTGTGAATATTGCCACAGGGCTGACAGCATGCACTTGAGTGTCTTTTCATTTCAAAAGGAAAAGGTTTACGAGTTGCAAGTTGCAAGTTGGCAAGACAGCAACAAAATCAACAAAAACTGAAACTGAAACAGAGAATGGGAATTTGGGAGACTGTGAGCATAACGAGCAAACAAGAAAACTGCTCTTCGAGCTGCCGACGGGGCAAGAACACAATATAAAAAATAAAAAAAAAAATATAAAAAAATGTAAGTTAAAGAAACATTTGAAACGGGGCCAATGGCAAACAGATAAAAATGTATCTTTGTAGCAAATAAAGAAGAAACTTAAACACTGCTTTAGAAAAGCACATTTCATTGATATGTTTTTTGCTTTTTTCATAATATTTTTTATTACGTTTGCATAAAATCAAAAAATCAAAAAAAAAAAAAAAAAAAAAAATCTGTCATCGAAATAGAGGGCAAAACTTGAATGAGAAGCTCAATTTTGATCAGAGTTTTTGACAATGAAATTTGTGTTTTATATCATACGAAATTGTAAAGTTTCAATTTCTGAACATTTCACTTTCAGAACTTTGCTTTGATAATAGAAACGAAAATTTCTTAAAATAATTTTGGTAAATATAAACTAAAGTTTCTCAGAGAATTCTATCTAAAACTCTATTTTGATTTGAATTTTAAGCATTTCAAAAATACTGAAAAATTCATCGATTAGATAACAATCTTTCAACATTTATTTTGCAGCTAAAGGAACGCCAGGAGCAAACAACAGCAAGACAAATGCAAGATGAATTCGGACCAAATAATGCAGATGCCATCTGGGCCGCCGCCCGTCTCGCAGAGCGCTACATTCGGCGAGTTCAGCGGGGAGAGGGAGAGCTACGGGGCGACCAGGAATCTGGGGTATGGCGGCATACCGACTACGTCCACCAGCAGTTACAGTTCTTTTGGCGTACTATCCGGCATATCCACAGGGGGGACAGGTGGAACTCCCGCTATGCCGCTGCTGCTGTCCGTGCCGCCTTTAACCAGCACGTTCAAGACGTCGACGATCCCAATGCCGACATCAACTTCGATGCCGATGCCGCCGCCGCCTACGCCGTCCCCCCACCCCCTCCCCATCAGCATGCCATTGACTACAACGACACCGACACCGACACCGATTCCGATTCCGATGCCGATACCGACTCCAAATCCAAATCTAAATCCAAATCCAATAACGACAGCAACGCCGCCGGCGCCATCGCTTTTGCCCATGACGATGACGACAACAACGCCGATGACAACGCAGCTGCTGCCGATGCCGACGCTGGAGGACATTGAAGTGGCAACCCAACGGCAGCTGCCATCAGTGGCGCCACCGCAGCAACAGCAGCAGCAGCAGCAGCCAGCCGGCATACTTAAATACCCAACACCATCGACCATCGGCTACATCAGCGAACTGATGCCTCCGCCGGCTCCACTACTGGGCACCAGCGCCAGCAGCTCCATAAACAGCAATTGTGGCACACTGAAGAGCAACGCAAAGCTGCTGCCATTGCAGCTGGTGGGCAACACGACATCCTCACGACACGCCAAAGAGCCACCTTGTTCGGCTGGTGCAGGTGCGCAGTCCCAGCAGCGTCAGCGCCGGCACGGCTGGTGTGCATGCTTTGGTTCCGGGCCGAATGCATCGGAGGCCAAAACGCCACCAGGCTTTGCACACAAGTCCAGGAAACGCAAACAATCGGCCCAAACCGTCTGGTCAGCACTTCTCACCAATCTTGGCATCTGCATGCTGCTCCTGGCCTACACTCTGCTCGGTAAGTGCACCAAAAAATAGCCACATAAAACTGTTGCTATTAAAACTCAAGTTTTCAATAAGTAGAAAAGATTGAGAGGTATTTGTAATTAGTACCAATAAAATATATATATTGTTCAATCTTACAATGTTAAGAAACCCAAGGATGAACCTTGTGGCGAACATTTGTAAACGACTGGAAAATCCACGTACGCGGCACATGGGTGACCGTTATAAAACTTTCCACAATAAGGGTTTTCCACACTATTAGGATAATGAGTCTAGACGCATTTGCAGCAGTAAAAATGTATCTAGATAATGTCCTAGGTAGGATAAGCATAGTTGTATTTAGCTGTAAGATAATTTAGAAGTTTTCAATAAACCTGCCGAAGCAATTCGGCAGCAGTCTGTGTTCGAACCTTAAACTAACAACGTCGTATTATTATTTTGCTCCTAGGATCATATATTCTCGATTAATAAACAAAAAGTCAAGAAAATTATTAATTTAATGAAATATTCAAGTTGATTTTCAACTGGATGAGAAGATTTTAGAATCACAATAAACTGATTTTTAGCTGACAAAATGTGCTCATTAAAATCAGCGAGAAGCTCAGCTTGATTAATTGATATATATATATATATATATATATATATCCTACATATATATATATCAACTATCAGTGAAACAAATGTTGTTGTTGTTTGTTGTTTTTTGGTCGCATTCATGTTGACTAATTAACGCTGTATTTTCTGGCGTTTCTTTTGACTGCTTCAATCAAGAATTTAATTTGCTTTGCCGCTGACTTTGAGCAGCTGCTGTGCGTCAGTTACAGGATACACTTGTCTTGCAACATTTTGTGGCTACAGTTATGTGTTGTATCTTGTCACAGTTTTCTATATATTTAAAATGAGATGGCTAAAACAACAACAACAACAACAACAACAGCAACAATATATACAAGCTACTGTTTAGTCAACAGCAAACAGGCAACATTCGCGGCAAATGTGATAAATTTAATTAATCATTTTGCCAGACGCATGCCGCATGCCGCATGCCGCATGAAACAACAAAATGGCGTCGGCCGCGATCCTGCCACACGGCCAAAAACTTCTGCGGCTGATAAGTGCGGCATACACTTTAGCAGCTGTCATGTTGCTGGCATTTTTGCTCCCAATTCACACACACACACACACACACACACACACCCCCTCCCTCACCACCTTCTTCCGCATTAGAAACCAAAGACGGCTGTGCGAACATGATGGCCACGGAAGTGACAGCCTGCTAAATAAAATGTGACAAAATTGGCAGTATGCAAAAGCCAACACATGTGCCACAAATACACAAAAATACACACAAATACACACAAATACGCACAACAACTTTAAAGCTTAAACAAATCAAAGTGTTGGCTACGCATCAGAGATGCTCTCCAAAAAACCTGCAAAAGTGCCGCAAATAAACAAAATAAAAAAAAAAATTAATAAAAAAAAAAAATAATAATAATTTAGATTAGCTTTCTTATACTGGAAATTTTAAATTTAATTCTTTTCGCTTTTTAGATTTTCAATTAATTATTAAGTTATTTATTCGACACTTATTTTATTATTATTATTATTACATAATTTAAGCTAATTTTATAAAATTCAGTGAAGGCTTAAATCAATGTGGCCAAATAAAATTTTAGTTGCGGTGTAAAACTTTGACATATGGCATTTAAATATCTGAAATGCTGCTGTCAATTTAAGCTTGATAAAGTTTTTATTGTATAATTAAATTGTAGATTGTCTAATTTCGCTGCTCAACGTGGCTCATCTCCAGCAGACATGAACATGTTATAAACATGTATGTCTTCTGATTGTGTGTGTGTGTGTGTGTGTGTGTGTGTGTGAGTGTGTGTAAGTGTGTGTGTTTAAGGCTGTATTTGACAGCTGCGCAAAAAGTTAGCCGTGTTGCCTTGTTAGAGGAAATCATCAAATGACACAAACAATTATTTAACTTTCTCTAGGCTACGGTGCGTGAATTTTGTGACGTCAGCACACACACACACACACACGCACATGACAGCTGCCAGTGTGTGTATATATGTGCATATGTGTGTGTATATGTGACATATATACACACATGCACAAGTGTTTGTGTGCGCGCGCCTCATTTTGCGTGCATTTTGAGGCTTCAACAAAAGTTTCAAGTTGGCCAAGTTGAACAATAACAAGAACAGCTACAACAATACAAACAATAGCAGCAACAATTGCTCCTTTTGTGCTGCTGCTGTTGCTGTTGCTGCCGCTGCTCTGCAGCCGGACATCCCCAACCCCCCCCCCCCCTCCCTCCTTAAGTATTATTTTTAACTTTGACATGTGTTGGCTTTTGCCGACGACATCGACTCATCATTCCCCCATAACATCATTTGCAGCCCCCCAAAGCTCAACAAAAAACAACAACAACAACAACAACAACAAAAAGAACAAAATATAAAATAAAAGTTAAAGTTAAGGCGAATGTAACGGAAAAACTTTTTCAAAACTTGACAAAATGCCGCTTCAGCGACACATGTTTGCCACTGCGTATGTGTATCTGTGTGTGTGTGTGTGTGTGTGTGTGTGTGTGTGTGTGCTAGTTGATCAGCATAGACATTAAATGACTGACAAGGACACATCAGCTCAGAAACTCACATCAGCTCAGAACAGCAAAGAGCTTAACAGTGAATTTGACATTGAGTAGCCAACATCGAGTCAACGAACTCGATTTGACCCAACGTCTAAACGGGGCACATCCTGAAACCCCATTTTCCGCTGATATCAAAAATTCAAATGTGGCAAAACAATTTTGCTGTCGATCAAAATGAGCATCGCAAGCGCAGATTAACAAAGCAGGCACAAAACCAAAGAGAAACTAATTAAAAAGCTAAGCGAAAAGTTTGACTAATTAACTTAAATGAAAACATAAAGTTATGTAAAGTAAAATTTATTAATTTAAACCATAGCAAAACTAAACATAATTTTAAACCAAGTTTAGCCATGAAACCCAACAAATCCTTATACAAATTTCTATTTATTTTATATAAAGTTTTGTACAAACGATTTAAACAATTTTCCAGCTTAAGCGAAGCCAAATGTTTGTAGCAAATTTTATTTGGCTTACAAAAACACATTGAAGCCAATCTACCTGAAAAGTTTGATAATACACACAAATGTGCAGCTGACGATTTTTGTGCACAACTTTTTTTTTTTTTTTTGGCTAATTTGAGACGAGCAAATGGACCAAAAGCGTTTGCAAACAAACACACACAAAACAAATGAACTGTTTTGTGGCGCTGCTTTGGCTGTGGAATTTTCCAAAAATAAAAAAAAAAAACCTTTACTAAAATTTTAAATTTTGTAAGCTGCATATCTAGAGATTATAAGAGCCAGCAAGTCAAGTTTATTTCTGATTTTCAATTGCTTTACGCATTTTTAAATTTCATCTCATGTTTTTTTTTTGCGACTACTTTTGAGTTTTATTGGCACCATTGTGGACCAGTTAATAGCTGATGGTCGAGCTAGTCGAGCACATTCGACTAAAGTACCCTTACATTGGGGTAGTTGTTGTTAAGTCACTTGAGTTTAATGCTGCTTTGTTGCTCCGTTCGCAGGCTCCTTTATATTCCTAACCATCGAGAATGAGGACTCGGCGCTGTTACATCAACAGCACACACTGGCATCGACAAAGCGAAACATGGCAATGTCCGGCAACATTTACAGCAATGGGAATAGGAATGGCATCTATCAACAGCATAGGTCGCCACAGACGCAGTCGCAACAACAACAACAACAACAACAGCAGCAACAACAGCAGCAACAAGGAGTCCACAATGACAATAACACGATGGCCGCTGCAGTTGCCCAGGGGCAGGATTTGGGGCGTGAGAGAGGCGTCTATGGACAGGCATCGAATGACTTTGTTTATGGATTGGATGAGTCCGAAATGGAGGCGGGGCAGACACAGTTTGGCTTATCGCCGGATACTTATGATGTACGACAGCGGACAATTGAGAATATCTGGGACATAACCGTATCCCTCAACATACTCTACAAGGAGAACTGGACAAAGTGAGTTTGCTTTCTCTCTCTCACACACACACACACACACACTCCCTTTTACACACTTTACTCACTTTTTTGTTAACCATTTATACGCACTCACAGATTAGCCGCACTTGAGATTGCCAAGTTTCAAGACCAATTAATCAAGAGACTGAACGAGGATGTTATGCTGCAATTATCACACGACGACGCAGCTGGAGGACATTCGCTGGCTGGTGCTTCTGCTGCTGCTGGTGGTGGTAGTGCAGCTGCTGCAGCATCCAATAATCCGGCAACGGAAGCTGTGCTTCTGCACACACACTTTCATCATCATCGTCTTGCCGGCGGCGGCGTTGGAGGACCGCCGCATGAGTGGAATTTTGCCAAAGCGTTTTTATATTCGCTGACCGTTTTGACCACAATTGGTAAGTGCAGCTGACCTACTGTGCCAAACAACTAACCAAATGCCTGCCACATGCACTCAGAGACAGAGACAGAGGCAGAGACAGAGAATGCCAGAAATTGAGCAAAGTGTCTGCGGGCGGGCGGATCTCTGCCGAATCTGACCTCATTTCTTATATTCGAATCGTAACGGAAATTTGCCTGAGTTCATCATTGAAATTCGCAGCTTTTGTTTTCAGATAAAGCCACAATGGAACCGGTGACCTCGAATACATCTTTCAATTCCCAATATTTGGTCAAAATTGAACTAAATATTTTCTATGCCTTCGTTCGATAAGCCGATAAATGTGAATTGGCGAAATGCTACTCGATAGATAGATAGATAGATAGATAGATATATAGATATATAGATATATAGATATATAGATACATAGATACATAGATACATAGATACATAGATACATAGATAGATAGATAGATAGATAGATAGATAGATAGATAGATAGATAGATAGATAGATATATAGATAGATAGATAGACAGATATATATATAGATACATCGATAGATGGATAGATATATAGATACATAGATAGATAGATGGATATATAGATATAGATAGATAGACAGATATATATATAGATACCTAGATAGATAGATAGATATATATAGATACATAGATAGATAGATAGATAGATACATTCTGCGAATTTTGATTGAAGGCACTCGAGTTTATGGTGCTAACTGTTCTTCTTCTTATAATTCTTGTTATAATTCTTAGAAAGTTCCGTTAAATTTTCCACAATTTTTGAATCAGTACGTTTTTATAATTAGTTTGGCAAATTGGGATTATCAAGTAAACATATTTATTTAATATTTTATAGATAAAAGTTGCATTAACTTTGGCATGGGAAAGGAAAAAACTGCAGACAGGAGAAATAATTTATTTATTTAAATTGCTACAGTTTTTTTTTTTTTTTTAACAAAAAGGCTTTAAAATATTAACTGCAAATTGCAGTAATTTTTAATTTTTTTAATTGCAAGTAATTTGATTATTTCTGTAGGTTTGCTGTTTGCTTTTAAAAATTTCCTTCAAAGTTCACAAAAATTTTTTCTTTATCGAAATCCTCATTTTTTCTATAATCTGATGTCATTTGTATATATTCGTTTATTTTTTTTTTTGGGTAATAATTTTAATATGACAATGACTTTTAGTCGATAAACATATGCAATATGTAGGTACTCAATTGAGATGATAGCATTTTAGATTGAGATCAAGGGAATTTGAATATAACTTGAAACAATTTCGAGTTTTTGGTAATAGACAATAAGTATGGGCAGCAGTCAACAGACAATCGTTACATATTCAGTAACTCTGTGCAACATTTGTGAAACTAGTTCAGTTTAGATATATTTGGATATTTGGATGTGGCTTATCAAAGATGCTCATCTGTCATTTCTGTCTGCTGATGCGAGAAGAATATCTTTCAATTGGCATTGTCAAGGCGCATTTGTACACATTCCCAACGCACCTCAATTTAAGCACTCCTTGTGTGTGCATGTGTGTGTGTATGTGTGTGTATGTGTGTGTTTGTTTTTTGTGGAGCTAAAGAAAAGACGGCAAAGATGTTAGCCTAGCCGTGCTCTGCTTGTCAGTTTTGCAGTTGTTAGAGTTCCCAGGGGATTTCAAGTGCTGGCGTTTGCTGTTTTTTTTTATATATTTTTTCCGTTTTTTTTTTTTGTGTTTTTGAATTTTTTTTTTTGTTTTTAGTTTATGTTGCTTGGTAATTTTGTAGGTTCACCCACAAAAAACAAGCTAAAAGTCAAATATTGATAGAGCAAAACAACAAACGAAGATATTTGCTTAGCCCGAATGGCCAGAACACACACACACACACACACACACACACACAATCGAGAGAGAGAGAGAGAGAGAGAGAGAGAGAGAGAGAGAGATAGCTGCATAGATAGAGAGGGGTATTGACACGACTTTCCACTTGTGAAAATGCTATAAAATAAAATTTGCAAAAATTTTCTGCTGATCTTGGCAGTTTATGCAAAGGGCCGACAAGCAAGGGCCAATCCCAGACCCAATCCCAACATTCATTCCGCCCACTGCATAAAATGCTGAACATTGGGTTGAGAAATCGGAGATGGGGGATGAGGGATGGGAGATGGGAGATGGGAGCTGGAAAGTGGGAGATGAGAGCTGGGAGATGGGAGCTAGGAGCTGAGAGCTGGGGGTGCGTACAATATTTGGGTAGCAGTGTCAGTTAACAATTGGTTTAGTCAGCAGGCTGCTGGGACATTTGTATTAACATGACTTCCTGCTTAGCAGCGGGCTTATTATTATTATTATTATTATTATTACTATTATTATTATTATTATTATTATTGTTTGTTGCGGCTTTCAATAGACGCTGCTTGTCCGCATTGTTCTTGGACGAACGCCTACCAAAACTGTCTGTAAGCACCCAACAATATGATTATTATTATTGGCCAACCCTCGACTAAGCCACTTACCAATGCCCCATTCTCAGCTCCAACTAGAGATGGCATTTTATTACGGTTATTCATTTGTGGCACAAAACAGCAAATTTTCGAATTATGCAATCGTAGATCGAAGTTGTCAAGAATAATATATAAACTTTAAATTAAAGCACTGCAGTTTTTTTTAAAAAAAAGTACAACTTGGTTTTTCTGAGGCAACTCATTCTCGATTTTTGGTGCATATTTTTTTTTAATAACAAAATAAATATTTATTTTGGTAAAGTTTTCCTTTACGCACACACTTTCAGTTCCACTTCCAGTTAGACAAAAGTTAGAAGTCTCCAAATATTTATGTACAATTACACACATACATGCATAAGCACGTATATGCACTATATATATATATATATATATATATATGTATATCTCTCTATGATTGTCTTGGGCATAAATGTGAATTTATGGGTGGTTTGCTGGCTTTGGGCTCAGCTCTGACTCTGACTCCGACTCCAGCACAATAAATGGGCAGGCTCGCCAATCCCTGGACAGCAATAAGACAAGTAATTTAGTTGCAAAATAATTTTAAATTTCATTTTCCATTTTCACAGCACTCAGTGCCATCAATTGCGCATCTTTGCGATTGCGATTGCGATTGCCAGAGTTTTGGCAATGGTTAGTTGGGGTATTCTTAGTGGGAGAATCACCCAGGCGATTGCCTTTTATGCGTTGCCATTTCTTGTTTTATGGCCATCATGTGAGCTTATCGGTTGCACACATACACACACACACACACACACACACACACACACACACACACACCCATAGAGACATACATACATGTTATCTAGGCATCAACATCTGCATATTATATATAAATGTGCCCCGTCATTGACTTGTGGCTTAGTTGCAGCTCCCTTAGGATTCGAATCGAGTGTTGTTATGTATTAATGCACAGTTACTTTTTTTTTAAGTACATAATGGTCAATATCATAATCAACAAAATCAGCTAATAATAACTGACCATATGCAAAATAAATCATGCTTAAATTGAATTTGTGTTTATTTATGCAAAATATGTTGCAGCCTTTGAAGACACAATTCTTTGCTTTGCCACACACATCTGGAACATACCACTAATGACTGCCCCACACAACCACATTTACATGCCTCATGCTGCCGTTTCTCGGCATCTTTTCTTCTTTACTGCTAAAAATAATTAAACGTTTGAGGTAATAAAAATGCCTAACAAGCTTTTCCAGGTAGAACACATACCAACTGCCCGCAAACACATTATTTTGTGTATGTACACTAATAAAAAAATGTATATAATATGGGAAATCTCAAAGAAAAAAAAATATATATAACAAGAATACAATAAATAAATCATAAATCAAGTTTGTTTTAGCTCTCATTATTTTTTTTTAATTATGTCACACTTAATTTTAGAATTCGGAAACGTGCCTCAAATTTGTTTACAGTGTAGTAGCCAATATAAACTTGATTTTTTTTTTTCTTTCACTGTGCACTTTGCCAACTGCGTGCGTTTATATGGCAAGTGGGCGTGGCAGAAGCACACACAAACAGACACACCCTCGCACAGACACACACTCACACACACACATGCATACACATACACATACACATAATCGCCGACGTCAGGTGTCTCATGCATAAATTGAAAATTTCTTAATTTTATTGTTGGCGCTTGATGTATTTTTATGTATGCAGCCCCAAAGGACGGGACAGGACAGAACAGGGCATGGCGAAGGATGCGGTTTATTGCCGTGACAGGCTTTATTGTTAAGAAGAAAAAAAAAAGAAAAGAAAAAAAATATGTGCTGCCTACTTGCGGGCACCGGACATTAAACACAGCACAAAACACACTCATCACAAATAAATTGAATCAATATAAAATAAGATGAAGCAAGTCGAGTGCCAAAACTGGCAATAGAAATAGAATTTCGACAGAAAGGGCGAAGTACCTCAACCATAGACTTTACATTGCTTTAGGGTCTCAATCTCACCCACACAACACACACACAACACACATACATACACACAAGCATGTAATTGCGTTGACAGCAAATTTAAATGAAATCCTCCGGCGGGCCCAAAAAAGAATCTGAGCCATGCTAAAACGTCAATGTGTCAGAAAGCAGACGACAGCATCAGAACCAAATTTGTCGATGGGTGTGCACACAGTGTGTGTTGGTGTGTGTGTTGGTGTGGGTGTGTTGGTGCACTGCGGGTGAAGTGGGACAATTGTGAATCCTGGATAAAGCATTTGTATATATATATATATATATATATATATCCACAGAGGCTAAGGCTAATAATATTGGCATTGACCCGAAACCAAAGCCGTAGCTGTAAAACTCAGCTGGCGCACTGTCAATTTGCCAGCAACTTTTGCTTTAGCTGGCCGGAAGGGGAAGGGAATGGGAATGGGAAGGGAATGGGAATGGGAATGGGGGTGTATTACAGGCATCTACATATTTTATTGAAAGATATTGAAAGATTTCAATATTTAGACCCAAGAACCAACACACACACACACACACAAACACACACACACAAACACACACACACACACATGCGCATACACATGTACATATTGGTGTGGGAGTTTTGTGAAACAGCGGGTTGCCAAAGACTTATATCGTATTCAGCTAATAGTCAACGATTTGATTTGCTGTGTAATACACAAAAAAAATAAAAATAAAAGAGTACACATACTTGAATACAAACACATATATATATACATATATATACATATATATATATATACATATATATATATACAATTTCTAGTGTGAAACAATTGTCGTCAAACATTTTGAATTGTCATAATTTAATATCAATTTGGCAGCAATTCACATCAATCGTATTTCATCTCTAAAGTGCAATTTTTATTTTTCATTTTATACGAAAAACATTCTGAGAAATCTGAGATAAATATGCATTGTTTCTTTGCTGCTTTTGAATAAATAAATAAAAAAAAAAAAAAATTTGCAAATTCGAACAAAAAAATGTTATTTGCTAAACGTTTATTTATGTTGCACAACATTTTCGGCAAGTATTCTAATAATTTGTTAAATAGCAAACGCTTAAAAATTGCAAGTAATTTTGACATTTTTATTGGTCTGCCACAGGAAATGCGATTATTACTGAATCTATTTTTGGTCATGTTTCCTTGGCATATTTAATCTTTTCCCTGAGAAAGTGGGCACAATTTGTGATAATCAGCTTTGAGGTTGCCTTTTAATTGGCAACAAATCCTGTACCTTCTTGTCAGTTAACACTCCTTAAAAAATAATTGCAGAATTTACATTAAGAAGGATTACCTTCTAATCTTGTCATGCGAAACGAATACGCTTTATAATCGGAGCGAGAACTTATATGCCAAATAATATAATATATATCTGTGACTGCTCATATCTGGATCTGCCGATCTCTAGATATTTATTTATTTTGAATACTTATAAAACTGTTTTGTTTTTTGCAGGCTATGGCAATATTGCACCACGTACAGCACTTGGAAGGATCGTGACGGTGGTATATGCATTCTTTGGTATACCGCTGACGCTGGTCTATCTGAGCAGCACGGGCAGCATTCTGGCCAAGGTGGCGCGGGAGGTATTCTCGAAGGCGCTGTGCTGCTGCCTGTGCTCGAACTGCGGCTACTGTTGCTATGATGAGAAGCGCATGGCGGAGAAGGAGCGACGCATGAAACGGAAGCGGCAGCAGGAGGAGCTGCGCAAACAGCAGGCAGCCATGCAGGAGCCCTACTATGTCCGAGATGTCTATCATGCTACGCCCGAGAAGCAAGCAGCTGCAGCTGGAGCTGGTGCTGGTGCTGGAACTGATGGTGGTATTGGTAGCAATTGTACACCAACTGGCATACCGGGACCACCGTCCAGCAATCCAGCTGCCGGCGGTGGCGGTGGAGGTGGCGTGGACATTGATTCACTGAGTGCCAGCGAGTCGCGTGGCTCAATGCACGGACTGAGCATATTGGCACCGATTCTGCTCTGCTTCTCAATGATGATCATCTATATTGTGTTTGGGGCGGCGGTGTTGTATCGTCTGGAGAACTGGCCCTTCATTGATGGCGTCTATTTCTGTTTCATGAGCCTGTCGACCATCGGTTTTGGAGATATGCTTCCAAGTCTGCGTCGCGATTCGAATGCAACGACCTGGTTCTGCTCCGTTTACATAATGTCCGGGATGACTCTGACGGCCATGTGCTTCAATGTCATCCACGAGGAGATCGTCCATCGCATCCGCATCGTTGTCGAGTTCAAAAAGACGAACGCCGGAACAGCAAACAGCGCCAGCAGCGGCTCAATGATCGATGTGACGCACGAGGATAATAATCAGTATTATATGAACGCATCCTGACACTATGAGAAACGTGCACATCTTTATCAGCGCAATCCCACCGAGGAGACACTGGTGACAGGTGGGCTTCTTCTGTAAAAATATTCTATGTGAAAAAATTCTTTAAAATATTTAAAAGATTTATTTACCAAATGAATATTTAATTGACATCGTTTTTTTTTTTTGACTAAACGCTTTTGTTGCTTTTCCTGCACTACAGAGACGCCCACATCGCTGGTGATGAAGGACTATGTCAACCATGAACTGGTGCCAATACTGACCATGGATCCGAATGCTTCACGTTTGGGTCCGGCACAGTCAACGCCCGTTTATTCGCCCGCCGCAGCCAATGCTCAAACGACAGGAAACGCCAATCCCGTGGAGCAAACAACGATCCATGTCAGCGATGGCAACCTGATGGGCTACACAACAACGCTGAGCAGCCCGCTGCTTGAGAGCCAGTCGCAGGGCACCGGACAGGTGTACACACTGGCCGAGGAGACCGAACTCGAGCTGCAGGCTGTGCACACCGAGAACGCAACGGTGGAGCGCATCTAGAGTCCTGGATTGTTGGACAGTCCGACAGTGGAACAGTATTAAGCAGTAGCATTTAGTATTAGTAATTAGCTCGTAGAGTGGTCAGTTTAATGTGTACAATTTTTTTTTTTTTTTGTGGGCAACGCCCGGATAAAAAACAAAATTCAAAGAAAATCTAGTTTTAACTTTGACTATCATTGTATATAAAATTAAAAAAAACAAAAAAAAGAAAAGAAAAAAAATACTAGATAAAGCGAAAGCAAGTATGAAAGAGAGAGACAGAGAAAGAGAGAGAGAGAGAGAGACGTAAAGAGCCGACAGAATACATTTCCATAGTGTGTAAGCACAGTAACTAAATCTAAGCCAGCCCAAAAGGCCATGCTACAAAAATTAGTCAATGTAGTAAGCCAAAAAAAAAACAAAATCGAAAAAAAATAACCTAAAATATTAAAAAAGAGAAGAAAAAAAGAAACACAACCAAAACAAAAACTATTATATAATAAGCACTTGCATAATATGTTCTCATGTGATGAATTTCACTTTTGGAAACACTTCTGGCAGTCTATTTATGCAAATGCGCATCTATGGATTACTAATTCTTCTTCTTCTTCATCATCATCATCATCATCTTCTTTCTTCGTCATCTTCTTCTAGCTACTCATCGTCGAGTTCATTAGGAACAATTTCGAACCAATTTCAGCATAAGCGTTGTCCAACACTTGGTTGATCGAATACGGTAAATACAGTAAATACAGTAAATACGGTAAATACTTGGTACTTGCGATGCCTGCAACATTGTATTATCTCCCGTAAGCGGCACATCAAAGTTAATAAGAATCAAAAATAACTACTACATATATAAATAAGTACATATGAATACATATACATAAATTATAAAGCAAAGCGAATAAAAAATTATTCAAACACTGCCCCCTACATTGCAACACTTATATATATATATCTATATATATATATGTACATGCTCGTAAAGCAGACAGCATCCAACATTTTATACGTAATTCAAGCTTACATAGTTCATATATATATTAATAATAAACACAAACAATAAATAAAAAAATAATAATATAAAGAAAACCCATAATAAAAAAAAAGCATCAACATAAAGTGTATGGAAAAAAGCAACCAAATATGCGAATTACATCAAATATGAATATAAATATAGATAAATGTTGTTTTTTTTTTTGGTATTGTATTGAAAAATATGAATATTATCACTGAATTTAAATTCAAACAATTTAAATAACGTTTAAACTCGAACTTTTTAAATTGAAAGCATGTTTGAATGTACCCAATTGTATATTTACAAGAGCAGCGAGAGAAATGCATAAATAAAACTTAAACAAGTAACGATGTTAAAATAACAGTGTTTTCCAAAAATTCTACAGCACATAAACATGACAACACCGATCTGCTAATGTTAGCTATGTTATCTAGTTAGTACATGGCGCCATCTGTTGTGAATTTACCACAACGGGATAATGCACGCCATCTATCAAGCGTCAAGCGCTGCAACGCATCAAACGGTTGTTTTGGCGCGCCATTCAAATATGTATAATTTTATAATGTGTAAATTTTTCAATTTAAATTATTCCCATCAAAAAATATAATTTTCAAATAATGTTAATTTTTCGCAGATTAACTATCTTGTCAATATTTAAATGTTTCGGTCTTCTTGGGAAATGACTTCGATGAACGGTGTTTGACTAATGACGAACTTGTCGATAGATTATTGAAAATATTTAAAATAATTATATATTTTTATTTCAAACACATATTTTAATTATTTTTGCATATTTCATATTTCTTTTAAATACTATTTAATATTTTTATATTATCTTGGACACAGCGAGCATTGCATACCATTATAGACCAAAGTAAGTTATTCGAAAATTAGGTGAACAAAATAAGAACAAAAATTCGGCCAGTGATGCCGTTAAAAAGTACATACAAAAACTTTACGAAAAAAAAAAACTATAATTAAATTCAGAAGGGTACGAGAAACATAATGATGGTGTGTTTGCATGTGTGTGTGTGTGTGTTTGCGTTTGTATGCATTTAGACTACATGCATAAATAAGTACATACGTATGTATGTACAGGAATATTTACATAAATAAATATGTGAATATGCAAAGAAGATCTTTTCTTTGGCATTCTGTTTTCATTTTCATTTTCATTGAAATTGAATACAGTCAACGTCTGTATAAATTTTGTGCGTATCTTTTGACTGCTTCTCGCTGCACTCGCAGACACGATTTGCATAGATTTCGATGCCTTGCTTGCTGTAAATTGTAAATACAAAATCAAATTGAAATAAACGATCTGTTAGCTGAGACTGGGCACAACTGAACGTACAGTAGCGGTCAATTAAATAGTAATGCAACTCTTTATAAATGCAATACTTAATACTTGGTAATAAAAATGACAAAAAAGAAAATAAATAAAAACAAGTAAAACGACAAGTAACAGAAGAAAAGCCTGCATATTTATGTATAACCTTGATCCACAGGATCCATAGTCGAGTCGATGAAAAATTATATATAGATCACTTTTATTTCATTTTAACGATTAGCTCATATCAAACAGCAGTAAAAGCCAAACATTTTAAACACATATATTTAGAACCAATGCAATAAATCTAAACACACTTGCACAGTTTGGGATTTAGGGTATTTTCAGATCGAGCTCTCTAAACATGAGCATTCTTACGTTGTTTCGACTGTTTGCTTTATTGCTCCACTTTTGCTTGTGACTTTTTAGTGTCTTGTCGCCGTCGCAGTCGCTGTTATTTGATTTTCACATTTTTCTTTATTTTTGGTATCACATGATTATACAAACACACACACACACACTTAAACTGCTGCTTGTATTTTATATGTGAGTGTGTGAGTATAAATACATATAATATGAGGAAAATGACATTTGAACATTTCGGTTTACGTTCACGTTTGGGATTGAGTAAGCGATCTGTTGATCTCCAACATTTGTCGCCGTCGCTATTTGCTTCAGTATGGTGACGTAAAAGATTGCCTTCGCTCGTTGCTTTATGTTTTGTTATCTTGCCAACACGCATTTTTCGTTTCGAGTTTTTCTTCTTTTTCTTCATCGTTTGCTCATCACGTGTTTGGCGACACATCATGATTGTTCTGTGTTTAAACACATTATCGTTGCCACTGGCCACACTGTGCAGGCGTAGGGCTCGCACAGCCCATTTTCGCATGCTCTTTGTATCGATGAACGTTTATGTATGTGAAAAAGTATATTGTTTTGGCGCTAGAGAATTAAAGCTGTTCTGTATTAAAACAGATGTTGGCTTTTTCCCACGCCTGGTAAATCGATAGCACATTTCCATTTAATGGCACACCGGTAATGAATGGCCAATCAATTCAATTAATTTCGGACAGCATATGACTATCCTAGATTTCTAGTATGTTTAGCAGAGTATTACGCAGTCGACTCCGTCCGACTGCAGATCTTTCACTTGTTTTTGTTTGTTAGTTCGTGTTTGTTGTGATCTTTTGCACTCTTTCTTTTTTTATCTTTCGCTCTCTCACGCAGCCGTCTGATTGTTGTCATGGTCTTTTGCACCTGTTTAACTGATTTTGGATATATTCTCTTTTCTCTTTTCGACATTTGGCATGTTCTAACTGGTTTTGCGCCTTGATTCACATTTGATGGACTTGAGCGGGTTGTTTAAATCTATAACTAGAGCGGACCACAGGCCTATAAGACTAGAATAATGACACTGATATATATATATTTTTTTTATTATTATCACTCTAACTTTTGTTGCTGATCTGATTTGGTTTGTAAATTGTGAAATAGCTTTACTATTAAAACAATCATTTTTATTTCTGATACGGCTGAACGGCTTCTGATTCCTCCTAGTTGATCCTAGGCAGCTTAAAAATTATGAGTTTGTTAAATTTTAAAAAGTGGATTTAAAATAAAAATTAATATACAACAATAATTAAATATTTTAAAAACCAAGTTATTCAAAAAACAACAAAAAAATTGTTAATCCTTAAAATTTTTAAAATCTCAGTACAATGAAAAAACACAAATATTTCTAAAGCATTAAAACCCACCTTCACTTCTAATATATATTATACAATTATAGCTAAATAATAAACTATACACAAATTCGATTAACAAAAATGGTTTGTTTTTTAGCCAAATTAAACTATGTTATAATCTCTGACTAAAGCTAAAATAGCAGCACTGACAGCGTGTTGACAGTAGCGTCTATAACAGTGCATATGCTATAATCACTCGACTGTCAACGACTAAAAAAAAAATTTGACAAATTAAAATGCCCCTTTATTTTTACATTTAATCTGGTATTGCCAAATTCACATAAGGTCAATACGTCAATAGTCAACTAAATATAGATTAACAGTAATCACATTCCCAGTCAACTATTTACTAAATTACAAATTTATCTTATATTAATAAGCATAACTAAAATATGTAATTAATGCGTTCCCGCCCTGATATTAAAATAAGTTTTGCGAAAATAATGAATTCGCAGTCAATGTTATTTTCATTGCCAGCGCGCACAAATGTAACGAGAATAGTTGATACTAACCATTCACACCATTTCATTACATACAATGTGATTGTGCTGTTGTTTAAGTTGCTGTCAAATTTGACTTCTATGTCAACAATTCTACGACCAGCGGTGGGTTGTTCATTTATCATTAAAAACAAAAACAAAGCGCTGAAATCCACAACCGACTTGTCGTCTTTGTCTTTCTTACTCTTTGCAGCAATGAGTTCGCTCTTTCTCTCTATCGGTCTCTCTTACTCTTTAATATTTGCTCGCTCTTCTTCTAATCGACTCTGAGTTTGTCCCACATAATTTTTGTTTGTTAGTTTTTCTGCTTCTTGTATTCTGTCCCTGTTGGCGTAACCGTCGCTGTATCAGCTAATGCCGCTGACGCTGTCGAGTTGCCTCTGCTTCATTTGTTATATTTTATATGCATACATTTGTGTGTATGAGTGCATGTACAGTGTGTAAATACAGTGGTCATTCTCAAACAACTTTGCAAATAGGAATTAAGAATGACATATACAATTTATTTTATAAAATATAAATAATTGCATTATTTGCTATAAGTTGCAACTTATAATCAGATGTTATGCGTTTCATTATATGGGATGACAACTGTATAGTTGGGGCGCGGATCAAATTCTTTTGATTCATAACTTTTAAAATTAGAGCAATGGTTATAATTAACACTAATCCTTTTTTAAGGAAATAAATTCTGTAATCTGAGTAAAGCTGAAAATTACCGACTAGGAAATACTCAGCATCCATCTTCTGAATATATTTCAATTTGTGATACTGAATCATCAATATATTTTAATACTTCTTACTTTCAAAAACAATCACAGACATACATATTTATCTCTGTTTTGTGGGTGTGTGTATTGTTGGCCATCATTGTTTAAAACAAATAAAAATCGTTGGCCAAAACATGCCGAAAAACGGGCATACAACATTTCCAATTAGAGTAAAAGCCAACCGACGCCGCCGACGTTTCAATTACGTGAGCGCAGCTAAATGTTTTGCTCTGTGCCGTGTGCCAGCAACAGCGACGCCAACGCCGCCGTCGACTTCGACTGCAGTACGAAAAAGGCAATGGCAAATCCGAAAAATTTTGTATAATTGAGTGACAAACGATAAGAACTCTTTTTTTTTGTTACTCTTTTGTTGTTGTTGGTTATCGGGTGACTTTCTTTTTTCTGCTTGCCATTATTGCTGTTGCTTTGATTTTAATGGTTGTTGTTGTTGCTGTAGTAGTTGTCGAGTCTATTTTGGCCACATTTTGTGTTCTACTATGCTGTGTGTACGCTTTTTTGTTTTGTTTGTTTTCACTTCGGCAAGCAGCGCAGACACAAATACAAACAAAAAGACTATCTCTGTCGCTATCTCTGTCTAATTAACACGTTCGTATTACAATTTATTTTCATTAATAATGCGACGTGGAACAAGTGCTTGTCCAACGTCTGCCCCACTGTCTGCTCGACCAAAACACTCTCAAATATACTTACATAGGTGTGTGTGTATTGGTGATCTCAATAAGAGCGCATTGCAGAGCAGAAACAGTTACGGCATTTTAGTTTATCACTTTATCTTAGTAAGTTAAATGGGCATAATGCTGATCACAAATAGCAAAACTTAAACTAAATAACTATTCGAGACAAAATAGCTTGTACCTTTATCGCACACTATGTGTAATTAAGAACGTTTTGATTTCACAGGTAATTATAATATTGAAATAACTAAAAGTTATAATCCAATATGTACACATTTTACAAGTCTTATCACAAATTTTTTAAAGTAACTACGTACTATATGTGAATACACAGTATTTATGTAAGTACTAAACAGCTTACCAGTTGCGATTGCGATGTATGCGGGACAATGAGTAAGAGCGCCAAACTAAAGAGAAGGAGAACGAGAGAGAGAGACAAATAATGAGAACGGTCGATGATGATGGTTGTGGACGGCGCTGTTTTGTTATTTGCGGGCGGGTGGTAGCTGCAGCGGCAGCGTCGTCAGTCGCCATGTGATGATGCGATTGTATTTGTATGATTGACTTTTTCGTTGCTCTGCGTGTGACACATGTGCACACATAGGCATACATATTCACACAAACAAATCGCTCATGGTATATACACATTTATTCCCCAGTAGAGTTATGTACATATGTATGTACGTACAAATATGTAAAATACACATATTTTTTCAATCGAAGACAAGTCGCTTAGAATTCGCAATTGGTAATTATTTTTGCAACTATTTATAATATGTGTAAGTAGCATCTAAAAACTATTTTTTAAAAACGCCTGGCTGCCATAAGCAAGACATATTTACACTTGAACTAACTGTAAGCGATCCATGCTTCTTCTTCTTGATTTTTGCCAAAAACAATAACCATGTGTTTGCCACGCGCTTGGATGTTGATATTTAGACTCTCTTGCGCTCTCTCACATGCTTACACCAAACATACAAACACAGATCCACACAAAAGAGCACTTTCTCATTTTTGCGAGTGTGTGTGAGTCCAGTTCGCATAAACAACTTTTTGCAATGTTTAGTTGTACATTTTTATGAGTTACACTTGTATATAAAAAATAAAATGCTTGAAATGAGACTAGTTAGCAATGCCGAAGTTGTCAGAGCGCGTAAATGTGTTGACAGTCGCAACAACAGCGCCACCGACAGCAACAATAACAAACAGAAAGTCTGACGGTGAGAGCGGGAAAACATACTCACACATACAAAAACAGAAGAAATGCCGACGGTTAAGGTAATTCTCTCTGTTGCACAGTGGGCAATATAGTATATAATAGATAGGATACATAAACTTTTTAACAATGTTGCTGACAAATAATTAAGAAATTAAATTTCCATTTAAACAAAGGGTTCATCACAATAAAAAAAGTTAAGAAAATCTATTTAAATTAAAATCACTAAAATTTGTCCCATTGTGGCATTTTTTTTGTGTTTATGCCTTGTACCCTGTACACAAATAATTGTAACGGGTATAATGTGTGTAAATATTTATGTAACCCGGCCAAGGGAATATTTTCCAGCCTCAACATTTCAAGTCTTGCGGGGCCAGAAAATCACTTCCTTATATACTATATAATACTAATTTGCTGCAAAGTTGTACAAAATAAGAGCAAATGACGTGACAAATTTGTGAGTACAGGGCAGCTGCCCGCTAGCACTCTTTCTTGCGTACCCCTACTTGTTCTTTGTTTAGTCGTTTCGTTGTCGACTCTGTGAGTGTTCTCTCAATATCATCCATTTTGCATTGTGTCTTTCAGCGCAGCGGACGTGCGGTGTCGACAGACTGCATAGCATAAAAGTAAATGAATTAGTAGTAATAACAAATACCACTAGGCCTTTCAATATCAACACTGCATATTTGAAATTGATTTGATAATGCGCAAACTAAAAATCTAAATAAATTTTGCGTAGTATTATTTTTTTTTGTCGTTGTTTTTTGCACATTTAGCACATTTGATTGTGGCGCGTTCGTGTGCTGTGTTAATTAATTAGTCGATATGCCAAGACGAAAATGAATAACAACTAAAAAACAAAATTGCGTTAAAAAAAACAACAAAAAATAAAGGTTTGCAAGTGCCGCCCACAATAGAAACATAGAAGGAGGAGAAGAGCAACAGAGAAAAAGAGAGCAGAGCGCAGTGCGTACTGCCGACGTCGACGTTTGGCAAGAGCGCCAGAGAGAGCCGGGAGCCGAGAACGAAAAGCCTTTCGCACAGCGAAACTGGCACTGACGAAATAACAACAAAACGTGAGTGCAAAATACAAAACATCACAAAAACAACATTCGGTCGTAACCGCTGCAAAATACTTTGATAATGTCGCTCTTCAGGGTGTTACTAGGAATATACCATTGAAAGAAGACAGATAGATAGACAGGCAGGCAGACAGATAGATAGACAGGCAGGCAGACAGACGGACACACAGTTAGACAGACAGCATGGCTGACATTGCACGAAACCAATCTACTATGATTCTTCCGGAATCAAAGTATATTCAACGTTGATAAATTTAATTTCATGGGAAAGAAAGTTTGTGTGTGTGTGTCAGTGTGGTGCGCGTAAACATACAAAGACAAAATTTTGGTCACACTAACAACCAAAAAAGAAAAACAAATTAAAAAAAATTATAAGATAAAACGCTGCTGTAGCCGAATGCGAGTAGCGACCCCCGCGTCTGTTTTGCGGTTATTTGTTGTTGTTTTTATTTTGACGCCCCCCGCTGCAGTGGCCCGCAGCAAGCGGCCGGCGACGGTGGCAGCAACAATTGAAATTGAAATGCAACTGCAACTGTTGATAGGTTAGGAGTGGGGGTTGCGTTATTGGCTGGGGGTAGGGGTGTCCGCAAATACTGTCGCCCGCATTTGTACTTTTCTGCTACATAGTTGTGGCAACCTCGGCGTTTTGTAATCTGTGATATTTATTTGTTGCTGCACATAACAAACGAATAAATAATCGAGTACATCTTATTTTTTCTTTCTTTTTTTGTTGTTAGGTAAGTATGTATGTATAAATGTGACTAAGAAGGCCACAATATTAAATATGTTGTGTCGTGTATCAATGTATATAGATACATTATGTGTGACGTCACGTGCTTACTCATTTCAACTTTGAAGAACAAAATTGTAGATTATTTGGCGTCTGTTATTTAAGAAAAAAATGCAATTAAAAATATGTACAAACAAATATCTATAAATATTTATATATATAAATATATCTGTTTATAAATAAAATATAAATATTCAATTGATTTGCATCCATTCAACTCTAAGTAAACGGAACACTCAATCTGCAGTGGCGTCCCAAACGTATTGTTTGTGTTTTGTATTGTTGTTGTACAGGGAGAGAGACGTTAGACCGCTCTCTCGCTTTCTTCTCTTTCTCTCTCTCTGTCAATAACTTCTGCTCTGTCAGCAAGAAAATAGAAACAGAGCAACGGTAACATTGTTTCGATGTCAGCGTCGTCGTTGGCGTCCCATGACGACGCCAGCAACAAAGTCGTTGTTGTTGTTAGTGTTATCGTTTGTGCTTTGCAAAATTGTACGATTGTTTGTTGTTATTATTAATATTGTTGCTGCTGGTGGCGTTGTTGTTTTCGCGATCAGCGTTTCATGGATTTGTATTGTTATTATTACGATTTGCTGTTCACTGTGCACTGTTTTCATGCGAGAGAGTATTGGGAATAGCAATAGTATTGTTTGTGTCGGAATTTGTATTCCTGATAAAGCGTCGCATCGCATCGTGTCACATCGTGTCGCGTCGTCAGTCAAAGCGACCTCGTCGTTGTCTGGTTATTACTTGCTTTGCTTGCCTGATCAACTGAAAGCACACCAAGAACAATAAAAAAATTTGTGCAATTAGTAGCGACGTAAAAAACAACAACAGTAATCAAGATAGAGAGCGTGAAAGAGAAATTGATAGATGCAGAGGTTGTGGAGATGTGGAAGTGATATTATGCAACTTGAAGGGGTCTCTTAAGCTCTTTGTGTGTGCCACTGTCAATTTCGGACTTAAAAATCAATTGGAAATTCTTCAACGCACCCCCATTAAAAAATAATTGAATATGAACAAATGTATATATATATATATATGTATATCTGTACATATAATAATTTTTGACTTACATACAAAACATAGCAGAGAACAAGAACGGGAACGTGAAGGATAAGTATGGTTAAGGGGAGATAGAGCGCCATACGCATAGACAGGCGACATAATTTAGTTGCCCACCCACTAGGCACACAACCAACTCACGGCTATTTGTACGCTCTCTCCTCTATGTCTCGCTCTCTTTTTCTTTGTTGACGCTTTGACTTTGCACCTCGAACGCTATGCGTGGCTGTGTTTTCTGTGTTCTATGCTTTCTTTGAGAACCTTGGTTAAGGAGGGAAGCAGCAAAAAGCAGCAGTCGACGCTGCTGCCGCCGCATGTGGCCGCTGTTTGTTGATTACATAAAAAATGAAAATAGTTATGTGTGTTTAAATGTATGTATGTATGCATTTAGCTCACAGGCTATGCATGAACGTATAAATGTATGTGCATAAGTACAACAACAATAAACAGCGACAAAAAACAACTTTGTGTTATTAGCGCGATAAGATATACATGCATGTATATATATATATATATATATATATGTGTCTGTGTGCGTATGTGTATTTGTGTGTGTGTGTGTACGCAGCAGACCGAATTGCAAGCGAACATTTACCTAATCGAGCTCAAAAACGAGCATTTAGTTAACATAAAACAAAGTGAAAATAATAAACAGTTTGTAAAATGCATTTTGTTATTTTATTTCATGTAATAAATAAACAAAATTAGTATTAAAGAAATAGATTTAATTACCCATTGGCAACACACAAAGCAAGACACATCGCAACAGGCTCTTTTTACAACCACAATCATTAACGAGTAGCTTTTTGGTGCAGGCGACAGGAATGTCGAGAGCAATAGTAAAAAAAAAGCCGAGTGAACAAAGTGTTAAATTCCAAAAAAAAAACAAAAAAAAGATTAATATAATTTAATATGCAATGGAAACAAACTAAATGTTTAATATATATGCAAATACCAATGTGAATTCTTCACAAAATGTTATGTATATTTCGTCATGTGGATGTGAAGTCTACATATGTATTGTGCATACATGCATGTGAATATGTATATATGTACATTCACATAATCATCTGCCCCCAGATTAGTCGAGGCTCGACAACAACAAATTCACGTTCGTATGGATTTATTTAATTTGGTCGACTTCTCTGTGCATAACTGGTGCGATTTGGATAATATTCATGTATATCATTATACTTAAAGCTTTTTTTGTGTTTGCACTCACGATGTGTACATTGTGTGTAGTTTATAAGTAGTTCAGTCCCTGCACTGAATAATTGCCGACGTTTCAAATGTGCTAATTAGCTGAAAACGTTTATCACACTATTTTTTTTTTTTTTTGCGTCTTGCTCTGGTATGTCGTGTGCCAATTGCTTTGAGTTAGTTTTAGTCGATTGAAGGGCAAAAATAAATAAACGGATGATACGCTTGTAAGCAATCAAAGGTACGACCTGCCCACACGGTAAAAATGCATTTCAAGTCTGTAAGTTGTGGTGGTATTTGCAAATTTTTCATTCCAGTTTGAAGAAAAGTGTTATGTTTTTATGAATGAGTTACCGAGGTATCCTGACCAAACAAGTTAACAAAAAAAAAATGTGTCGTGCACAAAAAAAAAAAAATTTTAAATCGAGCATTCATTTTATAGTTGCATTTAATGCAGATGGCAGATGCAATTCGACAATATTGTCTGGTGTGCAATCAAGCCATCTTACAGTTAAGCGCAATTTGTAGTAAAACAGGTTCTCTTGGTGGGGGAGATGAAGTTAACCTGCTGCTCTCCTTTTTTCTCTTTTCACCGGTGACGCTTTCGTTGTCTTTCTCTTTCGTTCTCTCTCTTGTTTACTTGGTTATTCTTGGTCAGTTATCAGCAGAATTAGAGGTTGTTAAGAGCTTGTTGTTGTTTTTCTGTTGGTGGTGGTGCAAAACGCAGCAAATGCCTTTTGGCTATATTTAGTAATATTAATTGTGGTTGACCCAAATTGTTTTTGTTGTTGCCATTGCTGTTGTTGTTTTTATTCTAATGCTGGCAATGTGCTTAGCCAAAAAGCACACACACATATACATATATATATATATATATGCAAGTGTGTTTATATATATGTATATAGAGGCACGCACATGGCAAGCGGTTATTTTGAAAACTACGAAATCAATTGAAATTGAAATTGCCCAAGAACTGCCACTCAGCTCGAGTGAGTCGCGTTAAAGGTGTGTTGCTGGTAGAGCGGAGGAAGGTGGTGCAGAGAGAGGGGAAAGCGCACTCTCCCTAGCGCCTGGCAACAGAGCAACAGCAACTGCAGCAAACCTACGCCAAAAACAATTCGCTCTCTCTCTCTCTCTCTCTCCCTCTCTCTCCATCACTCTCTCTCAACTAATGATAAAGCAGCACAAACCACAACAACAACAAACAGCTACAGCTACAGAAACAATGTTGTGTATTTATTTTTAGTTGACGATTTTGTTTGATGCGCTTTTTTTTTAGCTATCGCTGCTGCTGAGGCTGCAGTTGTTGCCCCCTTTTACGTAGTACCCAAAAAAGCCGGCAAAACTTGGTTTGCTCTTGTCGCACTCTCTGCCTCACACACACTCTCTCGCTTTCGTTTGCGTCGCGTTGTTTTTGTGCGTAACCAAAATAAATCTTCAATTTATTTTTAAACAAAAGAAACTAAAAAAGAAGCAGCGCTAGCCAAAGACAATGCTGTTTTTAAATTTTCCTTTTCCGCTTGCTTAGACTTGCTAAATAAAATAATAACAACAATAAACACAACAAATGCCTGCGCTGCATTTGGCTGAGCTTTTCTGCTCTTTGCGCCGTTGATTACTGCCTGTGTAAGCTTTTTATTATTGTTTTTGTTTTTGTTTTTTTTTTCCTCAACCGTTTGTTTTTGGGCTTCTTGTATTTCCTGCTGCGGCCGTTGATGCCTTGCTGCGTTGGCAGCGCACGTGTTGACGCTTTGTCGCATTTAGCACATTGTTTTTTTTTTTAAATTAACTTAATTATTTATTGGGTAATCAACTTTTGCACTTCATTATGCAAATGCCGAATGGGAGTCGGTTAGAATAAACAGTAATGTGCGTGTGTATGTTTGTGTGTGTAGATATGTATGTTATCGTTTTTTCTTTTTTATTGCTTACTCATAACGCTACAGGTATATATAAGATAATGCATGTTAATAGTACTAGCCATATACATACCAATAGTCAATAAATAAAACCGAATTAATTTTGCAGTTGACTTGCCCATAACTTTTAGTTGGTTTGTTTTGTTGCATAACAACATTTAACATACATATTTGATTTGTAATGCTTGGCTTGACATGTTAAACTATTTCTTCTTGATAATCGAATAGTGATCACAAGCGAGACAGCAACAACAAGTCTCTCTTGCTCGCTCTCTCTTCTTCAATTGAGTCACGCCTCTGTTAAGGGCCTTCCCCAAACAGCTGTTTGTTGTGACTGACTGCTGAGTGCCGTTGCTATTTGTTGTTGTTGTTATCCTTTTAAACAAAGCACAAACACAAATCGCGTGTAAATCGCATCCATAAGGTCGACGTTGACGCCGACGCCGAAGCCGAAGCCAGCGTCGTTTGTTTTGCTGTTGCTGCTGTTACTCAGCTTTCAATAAATGGCAATGTCATGCGCCAGCGCTCCCACTCGCAAGCACGCACACACACACACACCCAGAGATTTTGTGACTTTGCTCTCTCCTACGCTGGTGGCTCTCTTTATCTCTCTTTGGCTGTCAAATCAAGCTTTCTTGTTGTTTTTTACGAATCGCTTTTGACTTTGTGTGTTGCATGCCGGCTCTCTCATACATCGCCAACTTACGTGTGGCTTTGTTACGTCGGTTCATGAGTGTGTGTGTGTTTCTAGTTTCGGCATTTCATTTGTTGGGGCTGCTGCTGCGGCCGCCGCCGTTTCGCTTCATTCGCTTGTCTGCTCGCGTGCTTTACAGTTCAGTTTGAATTGTGGAAAGCTTCAATAGAAACAAAAACTAAAGTTTATTTTATAAAAGTCGAACAGAAATTGAATAATTTTTTTCTGTGTGTGCCAAATGAATGTTTGGAAGAAGACGACGTCGTGAGTTTTTCTAGTGAAGAGGTATGTGTGGATCATCCACAACAACAACAACAATAAACAGTTGTAGATGTACATATATATATATATATATAAGTGTTGTTTGATCGTGTGTGTGTGTGTGTATCAAAAGGAGCGTGATCTTAAACAAGACGAAAAGAGAGCCAACAATTCGCGAGAGCGTTCAAAGTGGGAGTCGTTGTCGAGGTAGGCACGAAGCATACCACTAAAAAAACAATAAAAAAAAAAAAAATACAAAATGTGTTGCTCCTTTCGGTTTTTTTTTTCTTGTAGTATTCTTTAAACGTAAGTCTCAATATGTTGCTCGATTTCATAATCTGAATGCTGAAAAAATAAGAAAATCGCGAAATCGCGAAATCGCCGCTAATGTATAAAAATACATGCAAAATAAGTAAAAACCACGTTGAAAAGTCAGCAGAGCATCTGTGTGTGAGTGTGTGTGCATAAGGAGAGCGAGAAAGAGAGGCAGTGCTAGCGCATTGTGCGTGTGTGAAAGCTTCACTGAATGGGAGAAAGAGGCAGAGGCAGACAGAGAGAGAGAGAGAGAGAGAGAGAGAGAGAGAGAGCGAGAGAGCGAGCGAGCGAGCGATTTAATTGTAATAGTTTGTATATTAAATTAAATATTTAATATAAAAAAATTAAATAAACATAAAACAAAATATCGATTTAAATTAGTTGCTATTGTTCTTCAATTCCATAAAAAATCGCACGCAGAGTGTGAAAGAAAAACAATATTCAACACAACAATGAAAACAATAACATGGCGATACACACACACACATACATACACTTGCACAAATAAAAACGTGAGCACAACAACAAAGCGGCCTTGTCGCATTTATTTTGCGCTCTCTTCTCCATCTTTATTTCGAATTAGTTTAAAGTTGATTTTTCACTTTTTTTTTTGTGAATAATATTTTTTATTATTTTCTTGTTTTTATTTTTCTTGATATTGCGCATTTTTTTTTTTAAATATTCGCAGTTAGCTGTGTTATCAACAGTGATGTAAAGTGTGGCTTGTGTGTTGGTGTGTGTCTGTGTGTGTTTGTTTTCCCCCATTTTCTTTGACTGTGAATGTCTTCATACGAGAGTATACGTAATGCAAAAACGTGTGACCCAACTTGAAGGCATCACAAAACACTAACACTAACACACAGCTTGTAAACATATATACATATATGTATATATAGATATACATATATTCATCCACATCATACATGTACTCGCACATACACACAGGCACCCGCACAGCAAATTGTATGCACGGGGTTACGTATACGCCGCGTGGTCGCCGCTCAGCTTTTCGTTGTTGATGTTGTTGCCGTCGCTTCGCCGCTGCTGCTTCTTCTTTACGAAGCTCCAGAAAATTCTGAAATATGTGTATATATATGTTTATATATATATATATATATATATATGTGTGTTTAAATATATATATATATATTTATTGGCGAGTGTGTGTGTGTGCATACTTAAGTACTTAAGCATAAAAGAATAGCGTTCAAAAGCTAGCCGAAAAACTAACAGCACAACATTATATAAACAGGCAATTAGAAAATAAAAAATTCGAAAACGTTTAAATATTTTTAAATAATTTCTTTTATTTGAAGATGCAAAATTGTATATGTCATGTGTGTGTGATGACAAAACAAATATTTGAATTTGTACTCGATTGTTTTCCGCAACCAAACGCAATTGTAATAAAATAAACGAAGAATTTTTGTTTATATTTTAACAACGCACACAAACACAACCATCTACAAACAATGGCAGAAAGAGAGAGAGAGCACATGCCATTAGACGCCGTCGCCATTAAAAAGCTCTCAAAAAATGCTTGGCCAGCTGTTGTTTCTTGTTGTTGTTGCGCTGCCGGAAATATGCAAAGCTCGCTCTCGCTTCGCGTCTGTCTGTCCCGTTGTCGTTACGTGAGTTGTTTTGTTATTTGTTATTATTTATGTGGAGAGCGATTGAAATGGAAATAAATAAACAAGGCATATTAGCAAAGTGTTGGACTATTTCTCGCTCGCTCCCTCATCAAATTAAGTTTGTTTTAAACTGTTCGCTCATTTCCCACACTTATTATTACTATTTTTTCTATTTTACTATATATGTGTATTTATTATTTTATATTTAAAGAGGAAGCAGCTCATTTAACCCATATCCCTAAATACATTTTCACCATAGCAATGAAGAAATAGATTATGCTTGTTAATTTTTTCGTGATTGACACGCAGTTTATGTAGTTGTGGTTGGTACTGCTGCTGTGTGACATGTATGTGCGTGTCTGTGTGTTTTGTGCTTGTGAATGATTCATCTATACAACTACAAAGCATTACGCGCGTTTTATTAGCGATTTTAACAACAGCAGCAGGTACAGTTGGCCCAACTGTCTTTTAAAGTTTTGCTTTGCAACTCTTTTTTTATTCCGTTGTTTTTGTTAACAACAACAAGAGTAAGAACTGCACGCCCCTCCTACTTAGGGCTGGCAATTTAACGGTGATATTAACAACAACAAACGTGTTAACAGACGTTGCATATAGAATGGCATGGAAAGCGCCGTCGTCAACTCCTCTGCCCGCCATTCAAAAGTTTCATAGGTCACGCCGAGAGTGAGAGAGGCGAAATGGCAGCAGCGCAACAGCAGCGCAGCAGCAGCAGTTGACGTTTCTAGAACGAAAAACTGACAAGTGATGGAGCGGGGCATGCATAGCGTCTGCTGCTAATCTTGTGTCGGGGCGGAGACGAAGACGAAAATCAAAAGCTTAATAATAACAACAAAACGACGGCTTAAATAAATGCGCGCGCTCCGCTTTCCGCTCTCGGCTCTCATACTGAAACTACGCCATTTGCTGCTTGTGCTCCAAAAACAAAAGAAAAAAATAAACAAAACCCCCAACGCAAAGGAAAAGCAGATAAACAACAAAGAGAGAGAGACTAACACAATGACCGAGCGAGGTAACAGCAAGAATAGACGGGAGAGAAAGAGATTCAGAGCGGTCACAGCCACAAACGGCATTTCTTTTGTGTTTATTGTTTTTGTTTTAGGCACACGTCACAACGGCGGCTCGAATTGTGTTTGTGTGTGAGAGAGAGAGTAAGAACAAATTGAAATGTTCAATATAAATATGTGTGTGTATTTGGGTCTGTGTGCGTTTATTTTAGTAAAATATTTATGACAAAAGGTAGAAAAATGAAAAACGGGCGACAGCGTAATTAAACCACGTTTTCGTTTATCGCCCAGTTCTCCGAGACGCTACTGTGTGTGCAAATTATCGTTGTTGTATTTTGTTTATAAAAAGTTGCCAAGACGACGACGCAAACTTTCAAAATTGCGTCGCAAGCTTTTTTTTTAGCGTTTGGCTTCTGTTGTGGCTGATCAAAAACAACAACAAGAACAGCTGTCAAGAGGTATATACAAACATATATACATGCACACATACATCTGCATGTATATATGTGTGAAGTTATTTCTGTATGCGACTGTAAAGTAACTTTGTGTGGCGCTTAGTTCAAACTGTTGTTGAGCTTTTGCGTTTGCTTTTGCGTTTTGCTGTTCTCTTCGTTTCGTTTGTTGTGACTCGATTATTTTACTTTTTTTCTTTACGCTTTTCGCTTTTGTTGTGGCGCGCTCGTTTTGCACTTGTGTTAATGTCGTTGTTTTTGTTTCTGTCAAAGTAAGTTTGTTGGTATCCAATAAAAATCAATAAATAATAATACATGTACAGTGGGATACCTCATCATACCTTTTAGCTAATTTTCAAGAAATGAACGCGTGTCTTGTTTATTTTTATTTTAGGAGGATTGGAGAATAATTTATCTCTTGATATATAACATAAATATATGCTAGTTTCGGATTTGTATTTTGGCAAAGTTTTGGTTTCATGTCTCCATCTTTGCGCGCAAATATTTACTCAAATGTTGACAACTGGTGTCTTGAGTGCACTTAAGCAGTTCATAAAATCTGTCTGTTCAAGTGTTTGAAAAATGGTTTCTGTTCAAAAAGATTTTTAGACAAAATGTTTTAAAATTAAAAATACCGAAAGTTCTAATATTTAAGAGACCAAGGTTCTTTAATAATTCATGAAAATTGCACATACATGCTGACATACATGTTAACATGCATTTGCACATAAATATGTACATGCATTTGTACATACTTACTGCATTTTTACTTTCTCGCCTGTTTTTCATTGCCGTTCTTCACCTGCTCTTAAGAAACAAATGAAATTACTGTTCAAGCGGCAGCAAACTAGCAACTAAAATGTAAACGCTGATAAGATAATCCCAACAGTAAACACACACAAACAAACACTAATTGGAATGGGAGACAGGCAGAGCGAATATAAATGGAAAGCGGGCAGTGGCAAACTAACACATGCACAAACTCAGAGTGACGCGCGCAATAAACTAGCCCAAAAAAAATATGAAAAGCAGCAGCAGCAGTTGAACACGTCTTGCGCTGCCGGCATCGCAGCCACTCATCGATCCATAGAGAACATAGCAAACAGCGAAAACTACACGCGTAAATTAATAGCAATAAAAATTCTCTTTTGAAAAAATATTGCAAAAAAAATGAAGTAAAGAAAACCAAACAAAACACAAACAGAATATGGCTGCGTCGGCCATTGATTGCGTAAATCGTTTAGCATTTTACTTAGACGCACTCGCATTGCAAACACACAATCGCACACACACCCTGTATGTGTGTGTGTACGTACATATATGACCACCGTTTGGTGGTGGCCATGAGAAGCTAGAAGCATTAGCTATTATTTACAGCGGTACAGTGGGTGCCCGCAATAATGTATGCAATACAAGAGCGAAAAAAAAAACACTAAAACTGAAGGACAAACCGACAAACACAAACACAAATTTTCAGAACATGTGCTTTTTTATTAGCTGATTTTATAAGCAAATGCTGATAAATAATAACACATAAACAAACAAAAAAGTAAAGATGCACCAGTGTGCCGACTTCTACTATTGTGTCTGTTGTAAATACTAACTAGAATCGATTAATGAAGAGTCAAACGCAGTTTCAGATTAACCGTTATATTTACTATGCACGGACGCATCTTTACTTGTTGAAGAATTGAGAACAATTCAACTTAGAAAAATACAATGCGAAAAAGAAACACAAAAGATGTGTGACCAGATCTTAGATATTAATCGATGTAGCGATACATTAATTATTAATCGTTGCAGTTAAATTCAAACATATTTCAACATGCACAGTAGGAATGGCAGACGTTTTGCTTCGTTTCAACTAAAATTACGACGTAAATCAAAACGACGTAAATTGAATTTTTAGTCTCTGAAATGATCATGTATGAATTCAAAATAAATATATAAATATATGCTAAATACAGGTTGTAATTCCACTTTAATACAGAAGTCGTGCTGTGTGATACTATAAAATAAAATAAACAAAAAAATCTGAATTTGAATAAAACAAAATCGTGTTGAGTAGACTCATAAAACAAAATATTTTTATTATTAACTGAGCAATTCGAATTAATTATCAGTAGCTTTTAAATAAACATTTTTGATTATGACATATTATTAAACTCTTCTCTCTCTCTCTCTCTCTCTCTCTCTATCTCTCTCTCTATCCTCTCTTTATCCCTCTCTTTCTGTCTGTCCCTCTTTTCATTAGCAGCATGTCAACAGATAATCCCACACAGCTGCTAACACAACACGATTTGAACCAATTTCGAGGTAAACTTCAAACGGCAGTAGCCGCAACCACAGCGGTGGTGGCAGCAGCAGCAGTTGCCACTCACGGTTATCGCAGCGTGGCAGGCCCCACGACGGCAACCACAGCACCGTCAACGAACGGACACGGTCACGGACACGGTAACGGACACGGCGGGCACATGAGCTCCGGCTCAAAATATGTTTTTCTGCATCGCGATGGCTTTGCATTTCAAAACAGTGCGCCACCATTGGCTGTCTGCACTGCAACAACTGCTGGTGGCGGTGGCGGTGGCGGTGGCGGTGCAGTCACAGGTGCAACCGGTGGCAGCATTGTGTTGCTAGCCACCGAACCGTTGGAGCTGAGCTCAGCCGATGCTTTGGGCACGACTGCAGCAGCAGCACTGGCGTCTTCTGTTGCCGATGACGGCGAGCTGCGTCCCTTGTCCTGGCTAAATGACTCCAATCTGATCAAAGGCATTGTGACAACAACACCAACAACAACAACAACAGCAGCAGCAACAACAACAACAACAACAACAACTCAAGTGAAACGCGGCGGTGCACTGTCTCTGAAATCGACGTCAACCACAACAACAGCAGCGACGACAACCACAAACACAGTGGGCAACAATATTTGCTTTGTTGGCGATATAATCGAGGAGCTGCCACCGCATGCCGATGCCAATGAGCAATCAAACGAGCAGCAACCACAGCAGCAGCAACCACAGCAGCAGCAACCACAGCAGCAGCAGCAGCAACAACAACAGCAACAGCAACCACCACCAACAACAGCACCACCCGCCTTATATAGCACCACAACGGTGCACAAAGGACCCAGCGGCACCACCACCGTTGTCGAGTATAAAGCAGCGAGCAAAGCGAATGCTGTTGCCGCCGCACAGGCAGCAGCAGCGGCCGTCTACTTGCCGCGTGTTGCAACAGGCACCAGTTTTATGAGCGCAACAACAGCAGCAGCAAGCGTCAAGCAACAACAGCAACAGCAACAGCAACAGATATTTGTTAGCAGCAATGGGACAAGTGCAACAGTTTCCACTGTTGCCTACAAATCAACTGGCAACACAACAACGCATCATCCGCACAAGAAATATTTGCGTGAGAAGATGAATGTTCATATTGATCAAAGCAACATTAGCAACAATATCAATTGCAACCACAACAACAACAGCAACAGCCATGTGGTGGCATCAACAGTAACTGTGGTCAGCTCACCCGCAACCTCAAACAACTCAACTCTTAGCTCCTGCTCAGCATCGGGCTCATCGACGGCTGCCGTCAATGGTGGCAGCAGTCCGGTGTCCAAATCCAACTGCTTCAAGGCGGTCTTTGATGCCGTTAATTACACAACGCCGCCCAACAGCAACAGCAGCAGCAGCAGCATCATTGTTAGCACCAACGGCGAACAGCTGACGACATCATCCCTAACAGTGGTCAGCAGCACAGCGCTGCAGCCGGGCTACAGTTTTGTTAGCCATGTGAGCAGCTTGCAACAGCCACATGTCATGTAAGTTTGGCAACTCATTGCAGCTGCATGCCCCGCCCGTATTAGGATGTCCAATTTGTAAAGCTAGCAGAGCAAAAGCGTTTAAAGGTTTAGTTCCAAAGAGCTGCACAAAACTAACCAATCCAAGCCAAGCCAAGCCAAGGCAAGCCCAGCCAATCCAAGCCAAGCCAATCCTCTCCAATCTATCTTTAATCTTTCTCTTTCATCAGCTAAACATCGACTTTGATCCCAATTGGTAACTGTTGACTCAACAATTGGCAATTGCAAAAAAGCTTCCTCTTTCTACAGCTGTGCTTTGTCTCTCTCTCTCTCCCTCTCTCTCTTACTAGCTCTCTCTCTCTTTCTCTCTCTTATATGAAAAACATTTTAATTATGATTTGGGATATCTGCACAGCAAGCTAATGGATCTATTGTGCCACTTTCTGAGCCTATAGCTCCTCCAACAACCTCAGCTGTGGCACGTTTGCTAGGATCTTTGCAAGCTTGAGGGCTGCTAGGAGAATTACTCCTCATCAAGGGTTGCTCCTTTAGTTAACTGACTTCCTAGTCTAAAGATTGCCATCAGCAGACCAATGAGTATTCTCAGTCTGTTCCTTCCCATGAATACAACTGGCTTAAATCGCTTATGATTATGGACATCCAATCGACTCCAGGTCGGAGTCCTGGTGCCCCGCTCTGCCCATCTCCGTTGTCGTCTTTTCTCTCTTTGTTTCTTTCTATGCCACAAAATGGGGACTACATGCACTCAATCTTGCTTGCTCCTCAGCCACAGCAGCAGCTGGAACACATAGACTTGCTATATACATAAGTTAGAATTCAGAGTTGCACACCAAGAGTCAAGATTAGCCTTATCGTTTGCTCTTTATCAACTGCAGCGCATTGGAGAGGGGAGAGAGGGGGGTAATCTGTAAGCAACAACAGTTTCTTATAGCTTTCTTTGGAATTAACTAGTGAACTTTTTGTATATTTATGTTTTTTTTAGATCACAACAACAGCCCGCCAATATTGCCACCCCGGAGACGCCACCGGGTGGTACAACATTGTTGCCGCCTGGCGCCTTTTACAATGCGGTGGTGTCACGATCGGGTGCCTTGCAGGTGTCGGTGTCGCCATCGCCACCGCCGATAACGCCAAAGGCGGCGCACAATATAACTGTTTCTAGTTCCGCATGTGGCACAGTTTCGGGATCGATTGCCGCCTCTGGCAGCAACCACAATCAGCGTAGCCCCAACAGCTACGCCAGCTATGACAATGAGGATTCGCTCAAAGAGTTCGATTTGGTGCTGGGCAATGCGACGCGGATAAATACGAGCACGCCACAATATCATCCTATGACCAAAAACAACAACAATAACAATAACAATAACAATAGCAACAACAACAATTATATTAATAACAGCAGCAACAGCAGCAGCAGCAATAATAACATTTCAAATACTAACAGCAGCTACGGCAGCACATCAAATGGCAACAACAGCAACAACAACAATAGCAACAACAACAACAACAACATTATTAATAATGGCAATAACACACATCAAAAGCAAAAGCATCCCAACAATGTGCCATACGATCCATTCGTGCATACCAATAACAAGCCGCCATATAGTTTTAGGTAAGTCCAATTATATATATATATATATATATATATCGAACTGATATATTATTGTATTTTACAGTTCCTTAATATTCATGGCCATTGAGGATTCAAATGAGAAGGCGCTGCCAGTGAAGGAGATTTATGCATGGATTGTGCAACATTTTCCATATTTCAAAACGGCACCAAATGGCTGGAAGAATAGCGTGCGGCACAATCTGTCGCTGAACAAGAGCTTTGTGAAGGTGGAGAAGGCGCCAAACATGGGCAAGGGTTCGCTGTGGCGCGTTGAGCCGCAACAGCGTCAAAATCTCATGCAGGCACTCAATCGAATGCCCTACTTTCCCAACTCGGCCGTTGACAAGATTAGCCCCATGCTCAAGAGTCCGAATGGCACACAAGCTGGCGGCAACGGCAGCGGCATCGTTAGCTATGATAGCATGGATGGCGCCGCCGTTGTGCCGCCAATGCATGTCACGCCCGCCAAAGCCAACGGGGCACTGGCGCTGGTTAATGGTCCAAATGGTGGCAGCAGCAATCCCGCCACGCCCACATCAGCCAGCAATGCTGCTGCTGGCGGCAGCCATGCTCGTTTCGATCCCCGACTGTTTCCTAATCTGTCCAAGGCATTTAGCCATATTGAGGAGCCGCCGCTGCTCTTTGATGTTTTAAACGAGGAGCTGCCTGCCGATTATGTAACTAACAACAACAGCAACAACAACAACAACAGCAACAACAACAATAATAACAATGCCAACAACAGCAACAATAATATCAACAACAACAACAATAACAAGTTCAGCTATGTCATTTCAAATGCAACTGGCAACGGAACTGAATCAATAACTGGACCTGAGCCTGGAGTTGTAGCTGTAGCTGTAACTGCAGCTGGAGCTGCAGCTGGAGCTGTTCCGGCTCCCGTCTGTGCCTTCAATTTTGAGCGTTTGGCACGCGACTGCGGCGCTGATAGCATCGACGATGTTCACGCGGCGGCGGCGATGCTCTTCCTCAAACACGGATCAAAAGCCTTCGGTGAATCATATCAAAATGGGTAAGTGAAAATTGCAAAATCAAAAAATGCTAACAAAAATGCAATCGTATTTTATTATTTATCCACAAAAAAAAAAACAAAAACTGAGTAACAAAAGAACAAAACAAAAATATTTTTAAGACGATAAGAAAGTCTGATTTGAAAGAACTAAAATTAAATTTCTGAAAAATTTGTGTTTTTTTATTTTTATTTTTGCTTTTTTGCTTATCATTGAAGTAAATATATATATATATATATATACATTCTATGTTATATATATATATATATATATATATATATGTGCATATTATTTATCATGCTATAATTATAAATATATATAAAACTTTATAATTAACGCTTGATTTAAATGACGCAACAACAACTTAACAATTTATGGCAATATTGACTTTTCACATCCTAAAACTCGACACTTTTATATACATATATATATTTATTTATATATATTCATGCCAATTATGATATTAATGTAGATTAACAAATTGCATAACTTTTTTTTGTAAACACTTAGTGCACCGGTGATAACCAGTTCGCCCAGTGAGGATCACACCTACTCGGCGGGCGGCAATAGCAATGCGGACAGTGGCGCCTCAACACCGCTGACCAATGGCAATGGGCAGGTCGCCCAGCACACACAACCCAACGTTGGCCATGGTGCCGACAGCAATTGTGCCAGCTCCGATGCGGCCTACGACAGCAGCGAGGAGAAGTGAGTTGATCTTTTGTTGATCTCATACTAGACTAGTGCTAATTGCATCTTCTTTAATTTTACAGTCACAATATAACCCCCGAAGAACTGGCCGATCAGCAGCGGCATCGTGATGGTGTCGACGCACTGCTTTCGCTCTCCCGCTCCTCAATTGTCGAGTGCGGCTCGTCGACGGCAACGACGCACTATCATAGCAATGGCAGTAGTGGCAGCAGCCATGGCTCACCGCGCAAGCGTGCCTCCAGTCGCATCGTAGAGGATGACAAATGGCAGCCCTTTCAACCACACCAGCAGTATCAGCATTATCAGCATCATCAGCATCAGCAGCTCACCGGTGTCTATATGAATGGGGGCGGCAGCAAAATGGCGCTACTTAGCAGTGCTGCTGCCAATGTGGCTGCCGCCGGTGCATTAATCCAGCCACACCAACACCAGCACCAGCACCAGCACCAGCACCAGCTGCAGCATCAGCAAAGGCCGCTCTACGAGGAGGCATACAACGCACCTGTGGCGCCAATTTTGACGGGCAACACTGCTGCAAACAGTTTGTATATGCAAAGCATAAGCTGTATGCCACCTGGCGGGGGCATCGCAACGGTCGCCGGGAGCGAGCAGCCAATGCTCACGCTCAGTGCTACCATGGCCAATCCGGTGATGACCAAGAGCAAAGTGAAGCCATTGCGGGGACTGCGCACAAAGATCAAGAGGAAGGCCGCCTGGATGCGGTGAATGTGGCGAAAGGCTAGCGGCAGGCCGATGACTCTCTCTCGCCTGTCGAACTGGCACACATAAACACAAACAAACACTCACACACACACACACACACACACACACATATATATATATATATATACACATTTATGTATATGTTGTAGCTTTTGCTCCCTCAGCTTCCTTCCCGCTCGCAGCACTTGTTGTCTCTTTCTAAAGCGAATTCTATTCAACTTGGAGCATTTAGTCAAATAGTTTGTTTTTGCCTATTTCAAATATTTTTTTTTTTCTTTTACATATTCTTTTAATGTTTTTGTTATCGAGCGGTGTTTTTCTTGATTACGATTATTTGTATATATATATATATATAATATATATATATTTATATATATATATTATTATAATTATTATTTTTTAAACTATTTCTTATAGTTTAATTTTAGCTGTTAATTTTTGATTGGACTTGATTTAGTGGCAAACACATTGCCTTTTAATTGTTGGCCATTATATATTTTTAAAATAGTTGAAATTTTCTTTGTTAGCTTTTAATTTATATTATGTGGATTTATATATATATATATATATAAATATATATATATATGTATAACAAAAAATTTGTAATAATTTTTAACTCACTTGGAACACGAGAGATAAAAGTATAACAAAAAAATAGAAACTAAAAATATGTCCTACGGTGCTAGATGGGCACAATAAATATTTGTAGTTGTTTGTACAAGATTTATGACGATGTAAGAAAATGTACAAGAAACGTGAGAGACAAAAAAGGTTAACAACTTTTCCAGCGTAGCAAAAGTATATCATAATATGGAAAGCGGAAAAGCAAAAAATAAAAGCATGTATATCAAAATAAAACAAAAACTAGTAACAAATTGTGCTAAGTAATTAAAAAAAAAAAATTGTAAAAAAAAACAGAAAAGAACAAGAATTATTCACTTTGATGATTAAAATTTTGAATACCCTCTCTTTGCAAGGGTAAACAAATCAACTGAAAAATGTAAAAGAAAAGTAAGACTTGCTTTTCTTGGTTTTCCACGAGCAGAAAAGTGAAACACACACACACACACATACATACATATTTATATATATATACACACACATTTATAGAAACAACTACAACAACATTTAGCGCCTTATAATTGAGTCCTTAGCAAAGAATACAAAACAAACAAAAAACAAAAATAAAAGAAACGAGAAAGTAGAAAGTAGAATGCAGCAGCTGCTGTTAAAAAATGAATTGTTTAAATCGCTACATGTTATATACTACTTACTATATATTATATATTATTATTACTATTATATTTGTAATTATCATATGTTATATATTATTAACTTAAGTGCTAACAAAAATCAACCAAAAACAAAAAAAAAATCAAAAAAATCAAAAAAAAAAAAGAGAGACAAAGCAAACACGGGCCAATCAAGCGTAGCATAGCAATCCGAATATCCTAACTAAAACAACAAAAAAAAAACAACAAAAAACACAACATGCAACACTCAAGTAAATGTTAAATCAAAGATACATTTAGTACCCTAAGCTTAAACACACAAGAAACAACAAACAACAAACAACAAGCAACAACAAACTAAATACAAAATTAGGTTTTAGTCATTAAAATATTGTAGTTACAAATTATTGCGAGCCTTGTTAAGAATTTGTTTCGTTTCCTCCTCCCTGCTGCTTACAGGCACAACACACTACTAATAACAACTTTTGGTTTAGTTTTTATTTTATTACAAATTTATTTTTTTTTCTTAGCTCCCAAAATTCTAAACTAGAATTAATATTTACAACTTTGTTGAACGTTGACATTAGATGCAAAAAATCATAAAATAAATTATTTAAAAAAAAAAGGAAAACAAAAAACAACAGAAAACTTTAGTGCAATTCTGTACACACAGTTAAAAATATGCTGCAATTTAATTACACACCCTCACACACACACCCACACACACACATACTCACACACACACCCACACACACACACCCTCACACACACACATTCAATAATGGACTCGCCCTGCCCCCCCTGAGTGTATACACTTCAAGTACCTTTTTAGCAAAAAGCATTCAAGTAATGTAAAGAATAATGAAAAGCTTATTAAAAAAAAGCTAAAAAAAATAAATAAAATGTAATAATGTGAAACAAGCAGAAGCAGTTGTTAAAGAAAATATTATAATTAAAATGTTAAACGTTTGCTTTTTGATTGTTTAAATATGGATATACAATTATTGTATAAAGAGTTTTAGTAGCTTTACAATGCGAACGCCTTTTTTTAAACAACAACAACAACAACAAATATATCTAAGCAGTGTATATTAAAGATTATGCATACACACATACATATATATATATATATATAGGTATATATATATATATATATATATTTATTTGTGTGTGCTAATTATAACAAAACTAAGAGAAAGAAAAAAAAAGCACCATTCACTGTTTTATGCAAACAATCGCCGCCCTATTGCAGAAATATGAGAAACAAATTTCTATATACATCTCACACACACACACACACACACACACACACACTTACACAGACACATATATATATATATATATTTCAAATATTGTTATAGTCTATATACATCATCAAGTAATAACAGCAAATTTTGCAAGCTAAAATGCGAGACTAGACTAAGGAAAACCATGCATCTTCCTACACCCCTCCACCCATACCCCCTCACCTCCATTACCTTTTACCTCTATTATTGCAATAATATGATATGATATCATCGATTATTAAGATCAGAAAAAACCAGTTTGTTAATGTTTTTATTTTTTTTTTTTTATTGCTATAAAAAATTAATAATATTATTATTAAACAAATATGATTATGATTTCTTTGCGTACCAAATACACACAAAATGTGATTTCATTTCACTTATTTTTGTATTGTTCTTTTGTTTGGGTCGGTATTTTCGATGGGGCAAGTTTAAATACAAATTGAACAAATTGTCTAATGTAAAAAATGCATTACAAGAATAGATTGCAATAATCTATAAATATTTAGAATTATTTTTACAAATTCTCTACTTGAGAAACATTTTGTGTTGGGGTTATTAATAATTAGTAATTTTAACAAAGCCAAACGTATATTTTTTTTTTTTAAATTTTATTTCCTCTAATTAGGTTTATTATGTTAATCAACCAGGACTTAGTCAAATGTACATTTCAATAATTGCGCTTACTAGCCAAAAAAAAAAAAAAAAATATAATCTTTTTTTTTAGTTTATTATATATACACATATATATTCTATAAGAATAAAAACTATAATAAAATGGTTAATTTGCTTATTAAATTTTGGACATATGTAGGAAGTAATTCTCATATTTTAGTGTTAACCTTTATGATAAAAGCAATGTATGTTATTAACTGAAAGTGCCTCTGCAACTATGTATATGTATTTATGTGTCTTTTAGTTTTTCATGTTATAATGTTGTTTTCTCTCCTAGTACATTGTAGTGTGCAAAATTTGGACATGTTCAGAGGACATTAAATTAGTGTCGTTGTTTAAGAGTTTAAGAGTCGTTATTTTGTTAAAGTGTTAGCTTAAAGCTTATGTTAGTTGCTCTCAACTTGTGCTTGGAAACCGATAAAACAAAAACAAAAAAAAAACCAAATGAATTATACAGAGTTACAGGGTATCCAAACAAATCTACAACCAACAATAACAGTAACACGTCTGAAGTCTGATCAAGTCGCGTTTAGACGTACAGGGAAACACTTAAATCACACATTTATGAGCACCCCCCCACAACCCCTGCACCATTCCACCAGAAGAACAATAGTTTATTTATACGTTGGTATATAGAAATATTAATGATGTCTCTGTTTACATATACACACACACACACACACACACACACATAAATAAATATATATATGTCATAAAAATTGTAAATCTGTTGCCCTCCAAGGTTTCAACGAGCGCCTGTTTTTATGTCTAAACCTGTACCAAAAAAACAAAAACAAAAAATAATAATAACAACAACAAGAAACAAACACACAAACAATTTTAATATATAAGTATCTAAAGTATATATATATATATATATATATATATAGTATGTAGTATATCTACATACAAATGAAGAGAAAAGAGTTGCCCTGTATTTTTTAGAGCAATATTTTTCTACTTTTTCGAAGAGCAACAGCAAAAAAAAAAAATGCAAACCAGAACTTATTAACCGAAAGTGCTGAAGTGCCGATTGTTTTTGACTGATTTCGGGCTTGTTGAGCTGCAAATGTGCACATTGAAATGCCATAGGATTATGAATTGTATATGAAAGGCCTTTTTAAATAGATAAATTTGCATGTATATACTATGCATTTGCAGATACAGATACAGATACAGATACATTTAAATCCATATACATTCTTATATGTATATGTATATATATATCTATATATATGGCATTACAACTTATAACATACAAGCAAACTGAACAAATTTCAAACATGTTACGATTAGAGTGCAAATAAAAGCAGAGAATGACATTTTGCCCGATATTGTCAAAAATTATTTGTTTTCATCGTTTTATGGTAAAATTCACTTTCGCAGCACGAATAGAGCCGATACAGAAAATAAGTGTTGATTTTTTATATACAGGGAATTTATTTGGATTTTTTATTTAGACACAAACCAAGTATATTATTTAGTTGCCTTAAGTGCCACAAGAAGGCGACATACATACAAAGCAGAAACGAGCCATAGATGGCGCCATCATTTGGCTTCCCAATAATTCAACCTATTTTTAAGTTGCTCATAGTACCGCTAGAAGGAGTTTTACAGACGCAAACCAATAATAGCGCATGCCTGTCTGTAGGGAATCCCCTTACTGAAATATAATAAAAGTCGAAGTTTGGAATCTTGAAGAAAAAGAAAATTGCAGCTTTGTTTTGAATACATTATATTCGTCTTTATTGAATTTGATTTCTCTGTTCAGTTTTACATGCTATATAAACTATTTATTAATATTATTTATATATTTTATATTGAAGTATTTGCATTATTTTGTTGTTAATTTATTTTTTTTTATTTAGTATTTGCTTTAATAATTTATATCTATATTTGCGCAAAGTTTTTAAAAATTGCATTTTTTTGAATGAAAATGTTAATTTACAAATTAACTCAATGTAGATATATATTTATATGTATATATATACATATACAAATATATGTATATAAATATATATACATATATATATGTACTATATATAAAAACAGATTCTTAAGTTAACAAAAAAATTGTTTTTTTTTTTTAATTTAATTGTATGCTTGCAACAATTTTTACAAGAAATGCTATAAAAAAAATTGTTGCTTTATTTAATTACGTAATGCATTTGTTTTGTTTATTGTATATTTTCTTTCAATTTTAAAATTTTTTAAATTTAAAAAATTATTTCGAGTCGAATTTGCTTTTGCCAAAGTGTCGAGTGCTTTAGTTGAGGCCACTAAGCATATTTTTCGATTTCATTCATTTCCTTTTATTCAGTTATATATATATATATATATATATAAATATATTTATAAATTTTTGATATTTTTGCTGCTTTATTTACTTATTTATTTGTTGTTATTTTTTTCCATTGGGCACATTTGCTTAATCAGTTTTTTTTTTTTTTTGTTTACTCAGGGTTTAATTTTTGTTCATTTCTGGGCGGATTTGAAACTGAAAAACGGTGTTGGTTTTTGCTTTGTTTCTGTTAAATTTTCTAAAATATCTGCAAAACTGAAGAGATTTTGTGTAATTTATTTTTTTTTATTTTTGTGTAAACATGAGTTAGTCAGTGTGTGTGTGAGTGTTTTGGGTGTTAACTGTGGCTTTTGGTTCAAGTTCAATAGTTTTTGTGTGTACTACATATTGATATATGCAAATGTGTACCGTGTGTGTGTGTGTGTGTGTGTGTGCGTGTGTGTGTGTGTCTAACTGCATTATAGATCTAAAATACGTTATGCATGCACGTTTGTATGTGTATTGCTAAAATAACTGCATATAGCAACACAATATATATATATATATACACACATACATACACACACACACACACACACATATATATATATATATATATATAATGTTGATATGGTCTGTTTTCCGATGTGAACTGAATTATTTTTGTTTATATATAAATATTTATTTTATAATTGTTTATAATTTTTAATTTACTGTCATTTCCACTATTTTTATGTACATTTCGTATTTCATTTTCTATTTATAAATAAAAAAAACTTCATCAGTTACTTGGCAAAATCTAAGAAAAAAATTCTTTTCATTTTTGTTTATTGTTTGTAGATGTGTATGTGTGAGCGTGTGTGTGAATGTGTGTGTGTGTGTGTGTGTGTGTGTGTATATGTATAAAAGACTGTATATCACCGTGGGCTTAAATTCATTTCTATTCACACAGCTTAACATATACGTTTATATATATATATGTAAGTATGTAAAATTAATGTTTTTGATAAAAAAAAATGTTGTTTTCAAGTATTATTAATTTTATCGGCATTTCTTATGTACGTTATTTTTTTCGTTTAGAATTGGAAGGATAATTTCTTATGCAATTTGTGTTTGATTTTCTTTACGATTTGCTCCATCAAATACAAATACTCGCATATTTTATATTTATAAATATTTACAAATATAGCTAGATAATATGTATATATGTATGCATATATATATATATATATTTTTTTTTTTAAATATTATTTTTTTTTACTGGTTCTTATACCATCGCTTGCAAGTAATATTAATTACGTATAATTTTCCATATATTTTCATTATCGTTTCGATTACTTTTTGGTTTGCATTGATTTTTTTTTTTATTATTATTATTATTATTATATGCGTTATGTCAATAAGTATGTCAATAAATTGCAACGCTACGGGATCTATGCAAACTTTCAATTTCACTGCCTACTTGACTATATATATATATATATTTATATATATATATATATATATTAGTGTCCTATAATGTATCTTTAAACTTGTATCTGATCTGCAGCTGTGTTTAGTTTTATGTTTATTGTTATGTAAACTTGGCTAGCACCGCATATTGTTAATATACTCGTATGTAACTCTATATATATATATATATTCTTATTCAATCGTTTTGATGTGAGGATGTATGTTTTACAATGTATCAAATTATAGATCAAGCATTTCAGTGTATGTCCTGTTTTTTTTTCAATAGACAATTCACAAAATGCTGCGCAAATGAGCTGAGATGGATCCTTTTGGCCAAAACAGCGACCCCTTGGCTCAGGTGCGAGTGTGTGTGTGTGGGGGGGGGGGGAGGAGTGGGGTTGTGTATTGATAAAATATTTTGCGAGTGCTGTAGTTCCTCTGCAGCATTTAATTTGCATATCGCATGCTCCCCCAATTGGGTGGCATTGGGCACATCAGAAATATTGTAAATTATAAGGCCCTAAAATTTGTATATATGTATGTATTTAAATATATACTCACATATACATATTTGCTAATAAGGAATGTTTTTGTTGGTATAAAATTAAAAAGGAATTTCGATGGGGTTGTTTTTTTTTTTTTGTTTAAGAAAACATTTTTATTTGATAAAGTTTCATTTATGTTCATGTATTATTGGTATGTTTTGTTTGTTTTTATCTTTATTACAATAATAATCATAATATAATAATAATAATAATAATAATAATAATAAAAAAAAAAATTGATCATAATTCTTACAATACGAAAAAAATAGTCGATTTAAAAAATAATTATAACTAAAGGTTGCCATCATTTATTTTTGTGTGTGATCTCTCTCAACACATTACGTTCAACTTTAAAAATATCTCATTATTTCATATTTTTTATATTATATATATATATATATATCTCATGTATATATATATGTGGGCGTTAATATTATGCATAAATAGTTATTTGATTATATTTGTAAATATTATTTAGCTAAAGCGTATGAAAATGCAAAGTATTTAACACGTTAACTTTAATAACTAAATACATTTTAAATTAAAAAAAAAAAATTGTTAAATTAAATTTAAATCATTTTCAACAAATTTGTTGACAGCGGCAACAAAATTTGTTTTGCATATTTTTCCGTTTCTTTGAAAACAATAAAAATGTATCTTTTCTAGAATTTGTAATATATTTGTTTTAAATTTGAAGACGCAAATTTTATTTTTTAGGTTTTGAAATGTGTTTGGTAAGTTTTAAATTTTTTTTTAATTTATTTCTTTTTTTTGTTTTTTAATTTTTTATATTTATATAATAATAACGCGGCAAAGTTTGGGCCTATGCAAATATGTTTGACGTTATTTTTTTTATTTGTGTGTGTTTTTTTCTTGTTTGTTTTTTTTTTTTGTGTGTTTGTCTCAACTTTTCGCTATTTTTAAAGATTTCGTTTAGCTCAAAGGTTAACCTAGCGAAAAAAATGTTTATTTAATTATTTAAAAATTGTATGAATTCTTTTTTTTCATTTACGTTTTGCTTATTGATAGAAAAACAGTGTTTTTTTTTATGTTTATGATTTAAACTTAGGTGCTATGCAAAAAAATTGGCTCACTTAGATATAATATTTTATTTTATTTTATTTTAAATTTTAATTTTATTATTTAATCTGTGAATTTCTTTAGTACGATATGCGGGTGTCTATTTTTAGTATTCCTTTTCTTTTTGTTTTTTTTTGAAATATTGAAATTCACAAAAAAAAATTTATGCTATTTGTAATGCAAAATTTAAAGTACTTTTTTATATTATGTTGATAAACTGCATAATGCGTACTACATATATATTTTTCATATATTATTATTATTATTATTATTATTTTTATTATTATAAATAATAATTTAGTGCACTTTGCATTTATTTTGCTATATTGTGTTTTACATAATAATTAATTTGCATTATAAGTTTTTACGTAAATTCAAAATTTACAAAATTTATTGTATTTAGTTAATATTTCGTTTTTCCTTTTTTTTTTGGGGGGGGAATTTTGGGGAAGTGGTTTATTTCTCACGAAAAGTAAAACATGAAAAAATGAAAAAAAAAAATGAATGATTCCCATTTAGGTTTAAGGTTACTTTTAACTATCTTTTACTTTGGGTTCGCCTTAGTGTTTGTTTTGAGTTTTTTTAATGTGATTTTTTTAGGTATGTGTATATTTTTTTTTAGTCGTGTGTGTGTGTGTGTGTGTGAGTTGTTGCTGCTTGAGATCAAAAGATAGTTAAAACTTTTGTGCAACAAAAAAAAAAAAAAAAAAATTGTACATAATAATAAGATATATCGAAGAGTAGAATTATAATAATAGTTTTTTTTTTTTTTTTGTGTTTGTGTGTTTTGTTGGAAAATGAAAAGACCTTGTTTGCTCAGCTTTGCCGTTAACATCTACAATTAGCTATTTACAAAAATCGGCCTTGAGTGTCTATGTTTATATTATATATATATATAGGTATATATATATATATATATTTATTGTTTTTCTATATACACTTAACGATGCAGAAAAAACGTTATAATAATAATAATAAGTATAATAATAATAATAATAAAATTCTACCGCCATTTGCTTACAGTCTTTAAGTCGTAAAGAAATCAAAAAAAATCTGCGCCTTAACAGATTTTGGCTTTTGGTAGAGTTTTGTTTTGTTTTTTTTATTTTTATTTTATTTTTATTTTTTTTTTTAGGTAGAGTTGTCGCGGCGGAGATTAAGGGGAGGGCGGGGGCGTTTTTAATTATTTATTATTTATTATTTATTATATTTGTTTTTGTTTTTGTTTTTGTTTTTTTTTGTGGGAGTGGGTATGTGGCAAGTTTAAAGCCAACAATTTAATACTTTTGCGCTGCTCTATCGCTGCTGCGCTTCGCATAGCGTCTCTAAACTTTTAGCTATAACTATAAATATATATATATATATATATATATAAAAAAAAAAAAAAAATAGTTTTGTAGTGCACTAAAAACTAGTTATATATTTATATATATATGATTTATGCATATGTATATGTGCTATATATATATGTAAAGATACTTGTATATATATATATATATATATTTTATATATATATGTGTATGTAAATATAATATTTATATATATATATAGATACGTAATTAGCCATTGGCTAAAGATTTTTCTGGGGCCGCTGCCAAACTTAATCACAAGAAATCATCTTCAACATTGCACACGCCAGTTCTGGTTCCCTTTCCAGTTCCAGTTCCAGTTTCAGTTTTAGTTTCAGTTTCAAGCTTAGTAGTTCCATGATGCTGCTGCCGGCGCCACTGGCGCACCGGCTGTCGCCGCCAGCTGTGCAGCCGTTGTGGAGTGCTCATCGGCATCCCCATTGCTGCTGAGGCGCCGCACGCGCACCAAACGCAATTTGTCCTCGTTGATCACGTTGAGCTGCTTCTCCGCATCGCTGTCGAGGGGCGCTACATCTTCCAGCTGCTGCTTTTGCTGCTGCTGCTGCTGCTGCTGGATTTGTTCGTCCTCGTCATCCTCCTCCTGCTTGATGCGCACCTCGGGCTCCATGAAGCGCTGCTCAATCTCCAGCTGAGCATGTTCATCATGCTCGGCATCAGCAGCATTGGAGTCGCCGCCTTTGATGCTGTCACTCTCATCGCGATTGAAGTCGGAGCCTTGCATGACGCAGACGCCGTTGATGATGCGCTCCGTGCTGCTGCTGATGTCAGCGCTGTTTGGTGCAACACCAGGTGCCGTCGGTGTGCTGGCACCAGCTGGATTGACCCACTGTGGTGCCGCCGGCTTGCGACGGGAACTGCGCGCTGCATTACTGAGATATGCAGCAGCGGCGGCAGCGGAGGCAAGTGCGGATTTCTGCAGCGCCTTCTCGTATTCGGTAATGGGTGTGTGCTCCGGCTCGTGGCTGCCGCCCTCGATGGACTCGTTGTCGCTCATGTTGTGTCCGCTGGCGTCCAGCTCGAGCTCATCCTGATAGTCGTCACTGCGCTCGCGCTTCAGCGTCGGCATCGACAGATCCAAACCGCTCATCTGCTCCTTGAATGCCTGATTCAGTGCCTGCAGCTCATCGCCGCCGGCGGCGCCGACAGCAGCAGCCGCCGCTGCCGCAGCACCGGCAGCAGCCGCCGCACCCGGTATGCCGGCCAAGCTGCGACCGAGCAGTGCAGCAGCCGCAAAGTACGGTGGGTAGGGAATGGGCGCACCACTCAAACCCATCCGTTCCTTGTGCAGCTCGACGAGACGCTGCTGGAGCAGTATGCGAAACTGGACGGGATCGAAGGGCGTGGCATTTGTATTCTCACGACTGGGTATGGGATTGTCCTGGCCTGGCTGGCCATGTGGTACCTGCTGCTTGAGCCGCATGCGATGATTGTGGAACCAGTTGGTGATGGTGCGCGTCGCCAGGCTTAGCTCATTGGCCAGAAACTCAATGGTGCCAACATTCGGATACGGATCCAGGGCAAAGGCCAAACGCAGTGCCTCCTTTTGCTCCTCGGAGAAGAGGACGCGCTGCTTCTTGCTGGGCGGAGCACCGCCCACCGACGAACCCACCGAACCCGGTCCCGGGCTGCTCGTATAGAAATCATTCGTATCATTGCTGGACGTGTCGCTGCTGTTGTCCTGCTGATTGGGACCGGTGCTGCGTCGCCGCTTGCTCGCCTCCCGCCGCTCGTTCTTCAGCAGCTGCAGTCGCTCCACATTGTTGGCATCGCTCAGCCACAGCTGCATCCGGATAAACGGCTCACGGCCTTTGATCGAGAGCATGTGCCACGGCTTCGGTTTGCTGAGCAGCTCCGAGACGGAGCCCTGCGACAGGCCGAGCACCGCCTCGCCAAAGATCTTTTGGCCAATGTTGTTGGCCAGCAGGGCCTCCTTGATTTTCGTTGTTATATCGTGCGTGTCCAGATCTTGGGTGAGCGCGGCCATCTCGTAGACCGTCGGTGACATATGCTGATGCAGGCTGCGCATGGCATTTGGAGCATGTGCACCGCCCAGCACCGGCATCATCATGGGCTTCTTCTCGTTGCTGCCCGGCGTGCTGCCCGCTCCCGTTGGATTACCAGCAGCCGATTGGATGCCACTAGGCGTGACCGCTGCCGGCAGACTGATCGCATGCTGCGGCGGCAGACCCGGCGACGTCAGCAGCATATTCTGATGATGCAACAACTGTGCCTGTGCCTGTGCCTGGGCCTGGGCCTGTGCCTGCGCCTGCTGATGCTGATGCACCTGCTGATGCTGTTGCTGCTGATGCTGCGCCTGCTGATGCTGGCTTGCCTGTGCCTGAGCTTGGGCCTGCGCCTGCGCCTGCTGCACGGCGGCAGCTTGGGCGGCAGCGGCCTGCTGCTGCTGTTGCATCGCTGCCGACATGGCGGCGGCTGCCTGCATCTGTTGCATAATGTGCTGCGCCTGCCCGGGCTCCTGCAGCTTCAGCTCGTTCATCATCTTCTGCATGGGCAGCGTCGCCTGCATTTTGCTGGCCAATCCCTGGGGCATCTGTGGACTGCCACTGTAGCTGCCCGTGCGCATCAGTTTCTCCGGCGCAATCTTATACTGGCTGGCAACCAGCTTGTGCACCGCATTGTCATCCTCGAGGAACATCTTCATGCGTATGAACGGTTCGCGACCTTTCTGGGTGAGCATGTGCCATGGCTTGGGGCGAGCCAACAAATCGGAGACGGATCCCTGCGACAGACCCAGCACAGATTCACCAAACAAACGCTGCGAGATGCTGTACTGGGAGAGCGCCTCCTTCACCCGCCTCACAATATCCTCCGTGTTCAGATTGTTGAACATGTCAAACTGTTGCTGGGTAATCGGTGGCAACACCGCCTTGGTGGGTCGCTGCGGCTGCGAATGATGCGGCGTCACGGGCGGCTGTGTGATCAGCGAGTTGGTTATCGATGCCATGCGCTGCAATGGACTCGCCGTTGCCGCAAACTCCTCACCCTGATTGCTCAGCGCCGGCGGCAGTATTGAGTTGCTCAGCGGACTGGGTGCCGCCGAGTTGCTGCCATGTCCGCTGGCAACCGTTGAGTTGGCGGCATTCGAATTGCTGCCGCTGCCCGCCGATGTTTGTGCTAGTGTTGGTGCGGGCGGTGCGGGTGTGTTGCCGCCCTCCGATTTGCGTGCAACATGCGACAGTGCTGGATAGCTCCTGTCGTTGTCATCGCCACGTTCGCCATCCTTGGAGCAACTGCTGCTGCCGCCACTGTGCTGCTCGAGCGACGAGCGCTGTCCATTCAATTTGATATCCTTGCTGGCCAGCGACAGATCCTGTGCACCGTTCAGCACCTGCTGCTGCAGTGCCATCAAACTGGAGAAGTTTGGGAAACTGGCTGCCTGCTGCGCCTGCTGTGCCTGCTGCTGTTGCAGCTTGGCGATCTCTCGCTCCAGCACATGTCGCATATTCTCGTCGGCGGCCATTGCTGCGGGAAACGGATTGGCGGGTGCTCCAGGCATGCCAGCGGCTCCGCCAAAGAACGGTGTCAACAAAAAGCTGCAATAAAAAAAAAAAAAAAAAAAATTTTGTTAAATTCTTTTTTGTGACGCACATCTGGTTTGTCAGTTTTATCTGGTTTATCTGCTTGTTTTTTTTTTTTTTTTTGAAATTAAAATTTTATAAAATAAAAAATTTAGTAAACAAAAAAATTTGAATACTTGAAACTATTTGTTTAATCAGAGAATTCAACAAGTGCAAACAAAAAAAAAAACAAAATAAAAAAAAAAACTGCCGTTTCAGCCAGCTGAACCACACTGAACCACATTGAACCGGTTCGGCTAATGATATTTTGGCTTGGATTGGATTGGCTGCTGTGAGACTCACCTTGAGAAGGCTGCTTCGCGTGGAGTGCGCGTTATTAGCTCCTGATAGAGACGCGCCATCTTGTCCGGCCCCATCTCATCGTGGCGAATGCGCTGCTGTTGCTCCCGCTGTGCGGCCTCTCGCTGCTCCCGCTGCTGCAGCTGTTGCTGCTGGTGCACGGCAACAACGGCGGCGGCCGCTTCGCGCTGCTCGCGCTGTGCATGCTCTGTGGCATGCTGCAGCTGCTGCTGCTGCTGCGGCTGCAAATGCTTAATCTGCTGCTCCTTGTAGAACGGGGAGCTGCAGCTCTGCGGCGGCGATTTGCTATCCTCATTGCTGTGCGTATCATCGACGGCATGGCGACGCTGATGCTCCTGCTGCTGGGCGGCAACGGCGCTGCTCTTCATCAGGGACGAGGCCTCGCTGAGTATGTGCGCGAGGCGATCCTCAGACATGGAATCATCGCCACCAGCGCCGCGACCAGCATACTGTGGCAATCCCGAATCTTTAAAACAGATATATAGAAATGGGATATAAGTTAATGTTGTATGTTGTATGTTGTATGTTGTATGTTGAATGTTGTATATTGATCGTAAAGTGGCGTTGCCCATTAAATGTTATAAACTTTATGCCTCATTTATTGAAGTCCAATTGATAGCTGCGATCAAAAAAAAAAAAAAAACAAAAACAAAAAAAAAGGCACAAAAAGCGTAATGGCCAAAATGGCTGTAGACCAACGTAGGCCGACGAAGCCAACTGGGCAAATTAAGCCATAAAGCGTTCAAAAAGCCAGCACAAATTTGTGGCCATAAAGCGGCGCAGCAGCATTTAAAGAGGCAACTCCGATGCACTTTTGATTTCTGCCACATGCACTAAACAAAAACACTCAGCAACATTAAAAACAAATAATAAATAAACTACATAAAATAACTAACAAAAAATATTATTTTATTATTGCTGCCACAAAGTTGAAAAATATTCATAAATTATTTATAAATATATATTTTTTTTTTTGCATAAATAATTTATATACATATTTATTTATTTTTTTTTTTTTTAAATTTTGTTTAACATATGTGCACACATTTGTTTTTGCAGTGTATATTTTTTTTTTTGATAAACATTTTGTGAATTATAAATTCCAAAGCAGCAGCGGCTTTTGCGAGCCTCAGTGCCTCAAAGCCACCGACTCGTTTGGTTGCATGCAGCCTGCTGGCCTGCTGACCAGTCCAAAAGGGCTCAATTATGGCACCATTTGATTTCCAATCAAACAAAAACGGCGACCACAGACAAAGCGAACCGTGCCACATGTGGACCAAGAGCGGTGTTGCAACAGCACACAACATCAAATGGCCGACGGACGCAACAAATAAAATAAATGCTAGACAAAAGTTTAGTCCAAAAAAAATAAATAAATAAAAAATAAATAAATAAAAAAAAAAAATCCTGGATGGGTCCCTTAAATAGTTCAATGCATGCGGAGCGCTAATTTGGCACGCGCCATGGCACCAAAATGTGATGGGAGGAAAACTGAAAGCTGTTTAAGGGTACGAGGAGATGCCATAGATGGACAATATACAGCTACAGCTGGCCAGCATGCCAAATGCTCAACCAACCGCACACGGCTTGTGGAACCAGAACCAGAGCCAGAGTCAGAGCCAGTTTGAATAAACGAAACCAGTCAAAATGAATGTGAATTCAATTGCAATTGAAAAAGTACACGCGAAACAGCAACAACAACAATAACAACAACAGCAACAACAACAATGACAATAACAATACCAAAAGAGAACACAATTCTTTGCACAAATTCAATTGAAATGAAGGTTTTTTCGGTTCCACTCGTTAAATGTTGCTGATAGAAAAAAAAAATTAAAAATAGCAAAAAAATATTGGAAAAAGAATCGACTGTAAAAATCGCACAAGTGGTTGAGCTGGCTGCCACATTCGTATATGTGTCCTGTGGCATGTTTGTGGCTGCGAGCCAACAAACATCAATCAGCGCAATTGGGCGCTGGAGGCGGGAGAGGGAGAGAGAGAGAGAGGGGGTGAGAGAGGCGTGGCAACGCAACGCAACGAAATAACTGAAAATCGCTTTACAATTGCCAAAGCATAATCGATGCCCCAAAGGAGCCAACACTTGTCCAGCACCAGCAACAACTGAGTAGTTGCTGGCAGGAGTGGGGGGGGGGGAGGGGGGTGGTGGTATCAGTTGGCAACACAGGAAACGGAAATCAACACATGAATGACAAATGTTTGGTCGTTTGCCCGTTTGTGCCAATTGAAGCGAGAGATTTTTGGTCGAATTGAAAAGTGTTCCCATTGAAAAATACAATAATGGCCAAATGCTGGCGACTGCCTTGGCAATAAAAGGGCCAACTACAATAGATCGTAACGTTTTTTTGGCAGAGTGACGACACATGCCCCACCACATGGCACATCCTACTTGCCGCATGCCCCATGAAATATATTCTGTGGCCAACGTTTCGGATTTTACATTTCTGTTCCTTTTTTTTTTTTTGCTGTGTTCTTTTCTGCTTAAACTCATATGATTTTTGGAATTTTTTTCAAATATTGTTTTAAGGTCTTCTAGCCAATTTTTTTTAATTTTTTTTTTAAATTTTTTTTTTTTTTGGTTAGTTTAGCTCTTTGTCGTCGTCGTCGTCGCTTCATTTGGGGATTACAAAGTGTTTTTGTGTTATAAAGTCGAAGATGACATTGATGACACCTGGCTGACCCCACGCCAGCACAGACTTTGGACAGTGGACAGTGGATAGAGGACGGAGGACAGTGGATAGAGGACGGAGGACAGTGGACAGAGGACAATGCGACACAGACACAGACAGCTTAAGCGCTCATTAGACGGAGATGGTAGCAACTGGAACTGAAAATGAAGCTAAAAACGGAAATGTAGAACGGATGCGGAGTGGAGTCGATTTAAGACAGGGCAATGCACTTGCAACCTCAACGATCAATAAGCATTTGGATTGTGGTATACTTTAAAAATTACTGTAAAATTTAACTATATTTTTAGCTTGAATATTTTTCAAATGATGCATTAAAAAAGTCGCTTAAAAAAGTTTCAGTTAATTTTGCGATGCTTATTTTTTTTTAATTGTAATGGATTAAATTTGTCAGCTTCAAACATGTTTAAAGGAGTATTAAATATATATCTATGTATATCTATATATATATATATATATTCGTTCGTTACATTTGTCCAACGGAGCGACAGATTTGCAGACAGAAGCGACTTTTAAATAACGCAATACTCAAACTCCAAAAAAACATATCTGCCGCGTCGTCAACCTTTACAGATACATATATATATATATATATATATATATATAAATTTGTCTACATATCTATTTGGGTATTTTGGTTTTTTTTTGTACACTCTTTTGTTTTATACTCTAATCCCAAATGATGATGAGGTATATTGGTTTTATCTATTGGTTTACATAATTTGAGGCATCCACTTGAAAAATGCAGTTTATCAGTTTCCCTTCAAGAAGATTATAAATTGGCCTCAACTGTTTTTTTAGTTGGTGTTGGAATAGTTTTCAGGGTATCGAACAGTTGGCTAAGACCGACTTGCAACCCTTCCAATGTGTGTGTGTGTTGTTTGTAATTTATTAGAGAGGAACATGTTGACCAAATTGTCATTCAAAAGGACCGTTGGCTGTTATAAAAATATGGATATGAGCAGCTATCATATCATATAGATATGTGTATACATATATATACATTTATATATATATATATATATGGATAAAAAAAAAAACACATATATTTGGCAACACTCGCAACACTACTAGCCACCACCTGTGCCACAATTTGCTTGATGAATATTTGCCTTTTATAACAAATCAGACGAATATTCCCCCGCCAGGACTCCAGCACCCCCTTTGCCCCCATTCCCCCCACCCTACTACATTTCTCTGCTCATTCGACTGTGTTTTTTTTTTGTTTTGTCTTTTTTTTTTTTGATTTTGTTGAGTTTTCCACTGGAGTTTCTTCTAATACAATAAATATTTGCCAGCACACAAATATGTAATCATACTTCAGTCGCGAAAAGAAAAAAAAATAAAGGGTTTACAGGCAGGCAGGTGGATGTGGGTGGGGTGGGGCTTGAGGGCTTGTTTGTTGGGTGGTTTGTTGCCACAATTGAACTGGCGCATTGAAATTGGCACACGCACGCAATTTGCATTAATTGCAAGAAAAATTTTCTAATTAAAATGCCAGTCATTTGTTTTTCTATCTGTGTGTGTGTGTCTGTGTGTGTGTGTGTGTGTGTGTGTGTGTTGTTCTGGGCGGGGCGGGGCGGTATTAACAGAAGTGTCAATTAAAAATGATGGCTGCAACACAGACGCAGAGACACCTACTTGAGGAGCGGCTTTCAACTGTTTTCTTCTAACTGAGCTGAGGGCAAACGTAGCATGGCAAATCAAGTGGGTGGCTGCTGGCTAGGGGGGGGGGGAGAGTTACTTTTCAAGTGGTAAGCATTGCCTCATCAAAGCTAACAACAACAGCGTACAACATCAAACAGCAGAAAAGCGCCAATTTTTCCATTCCAATTGCAGTCAAATCAGTCAAGTGGATTTGGGCCTTGTTGCCTTGCAATTAAGCCCAAAAAAAATATATGACAAAATATATATTTGAGTCTTGTCTAAATGCGCTGATTCAAAATAATTTGCAAGTTTTATATTTCTTTTGATTTGCTATTTATTTTTTTTATATGCAATGAACTCATTCAAATTGGCTAAAAAAGTTGTTGGTTTTTTTTTCAATGCACAGCTTTGAGCCGACTTTAAGAACGTTTGGACTTGGCTACAGGGTGTCTACCAAACGACTTCTATGCCACAATGCAAACTGATTTTGTTGATTTTTTTTTATTTTATTTTTATTGTTGTCAAAGTTCATTACAAAGTAATTAGCCCAAGCAACACAAGAAATTATAAATTAAAAAAAATAATTACAAAAAAAAAAGGCAGGGAAATAAAAGTTCAGAAAGTGCAACACGAGCGCGCGAGACATCTGCAACATTTTGCGGCATGATGGCAAAATGTCGAAGACAAACTTTTTCCTTGTCTATGTGGCATGGCCCAGTGGCATGGCATGTCGTACGGTTAACATGAGTGCAACACAAACAGCACACACACACACACACACACACACACACATACGTTTTATATACACGATTTATCTATGTATAAATACATATATATAAATATGTCTATAAATTTAAATAAATTAAGTCAAATGTGAATTGGCTGCACGGCAAATAAAATTTATTCAAACTGTGTTCACAAAGGATTGTCATTCACAGAATTTAATTTCAATATTTCAAAAGATTTTGAATTAATTCAAAAGTATCTTAAGTGATTTAAATACATTCAAATATTTATTTATTTTTTTTTTAGAAATATTTAATCGCATTTAATAAAAAATTGCTAAACGAGTTTTATGCTAATTTATTTGCGTTTTATTTGTGTTGTGCCCACGCATTTGGGCCACGCCCCATTGTTATGCTAAGCACATTCCGCAATTTTCATAAAATCAAATAAATTAAATTACAATCAAAAACGAAAAAAAAATAAATAAAAAAAATAGAAAATCTCTAAAGAAAAATACATAATTATGAGGCCAAAAAGCGCAGGAATTGATACGGCCCGTTGGCCACTTAGTCAGCCAGCTTTTTCTGCACATGTGTGTGCGCTGTGTGTACTGTGTGTGTGTGCTGTGTGTGTGTGTGTGTGTGTGAGACAAATATTTCGCTTTATGGCTGGTGACAAATAATTTGTGAAACGGCGGCAAATAAAAGTGCCAAGCAATGTTTTGTCGTCTGTCTATTTGGCATTTGGAATGCCTTTGTCTCTACCTCCCCGAACTGTTAAGGAGCCTTCCTCCCTACCCGGCCAACAACAGCCACCTCACCTAGAAGCTACTACTATATATACAACTACAACTATAGCTGCCCTCTCCACACCCCCCCCTTGCGTTTTGTATTTGAGCTGTTTTCTTTTGTCTTCTTGGCCGCGTGCTTTTCTATTTTAGGCCACGCACTTTTCGCCCGACTTTATGGCCGCTGCCTCTGCCGCTGTCGCTGTCGCTGCTGCTGCTGCTGCCGCCAGCGACCGGTTGGCTAAAACAAATAGACGACGTCTGCTAAAATTATGTGTTAATATGCTAGTATTATTAGCTGCCATAACGAGTTGGCTCGGCTACACTTGCTGCTGCTGTTGCTGCTGTTGCTGCTGTTGCTGCTGTTGCTGCCACCATCAACATATATAAATATTTGTCATTACGTATACGACGCGTCTGACGGCACAAAAAATTACTTTGAGCTTGTTTGTTTTTTTTTTTATTTCAGTTTTTTTTTTTGTATTTATGTTTTGTCTTTGTTTTGTTTAAGCGCAGTTTGAATTGGACACTCACAAACGACACTCGGTTAAACTCTACTGCAACCCCTGACCCCGCTCAATCCTTCACCCTCTTCATATTTATATATATATATATAAAGTATGTATGACACATTGGAAGTTACTTTTGTTCACAGATCTTTTGCATTTTTTTTGGGCTAAACAAACTGTGTTTAAACCATTTTGAATTTTTGCTCCAACTTTGGCACTTGACAACTTTTCGAAATTGTTTTGAGAAATGTATTTTCGTATTAGAATTTATGTTTGATAACATTTATCGGCCTCTTTTTTTTTTTTTTTTTTGCCTTCGCCATTTTAAAACTTTTTTACAACTTTTCAATAGTTGTGGGCCACCCACCCCATCCCCCCCCCCCGCAACAATTTTCCACTCACTTTGCCTGTGCGCCGTTTAATATGCAACAATTGTCGTTAAATGTTAAACAACAACAAGCAAAAATCAACGGCAAAAAACAAACCAAAAATCGTGAAAAGTTTTGCGTCAACTAGGCGCTGGTTACTCTCACTCTCTCTCTCTCTCTCTCTCTCTCTCTCTCTCTCCTCTCTCTCTCTCACTCTCTATATCTTTTGCTCTTACCACCCCTACTAACCCAAACTTGATACTTGGCTTACACCGGCTACCAATCGTTAGGCAGCCGCCTGTGGCGCAACTCCGCACTGCAACTCCCAACTCCCAACTCCCAACTTCCACTTGCCCACACCTCCTGCCCCGCTTTGGTCACCAGTCAGCTGCCGCACTTTGTCCAGCACAAAGACGACTTCAAACGCGCGGCACGTCAACGTTTTGCATGCCTCGTTGAAGGCAGCAAGTTGCATTGCATTGTTGTTGTTGTTGTTGCTGTTGTCGTTGTTTACATTTAATTCTACTCCACGTTTAATATTTTTGTTGCTGCTCTTGTTTTTTTTTTATTTATTTTTTTTTTACTTTTTTTTTTTTTGAAATTGTTGTTTTATTTTGCATTTTATTGTATATGTATTTTGTTTCAAGCCTTTCACCGACCAATTGTTACGGCAGTCGTCGCGTCGAACTCCCCCCAACTCACCTCCCATCACCCACCCCCATCCTTCTAAAATATTTCAACCCATTCCTGATTCTGATTCTAATCCATTCCAACTCGTTCCATTTTTGCGAGGGGGGGGGGGGGGTGGGGGTGGGGTAGGCGCTTTAAACAATTACAATTGAAAAATCATTGACGCGCTTTGCTCGTCAACTTTGCAGCCTACAAAGTGACTTCAAAGTATGATTTTTGTTTTGTTGTTGTTGTTGCATTTGTTATTATATTATGATTATTGTTATTTTATATATTTATATATATATATATATATATATTTTTTTTTATAGTAATTTGCGCCCTGCGTTAGGCAACTGTTTCTTGTAGCTGCATTAAGATTTGGCCAAGCGGCTTGTGGCATGCATCTAACTGACTATTTGCTTATAATTAACTGACAAATGACAGTGGCCCAGACTTGCTGTTTTGAGGGGAGAGTGGGAGGGGAAGTGGGGGGTAGCTTGGTGTTTTGTGGGGTCACTAAGCACATTCAATCGCATTAAGGCAAAAAAAAAAAAAAAAAATTTGCAGCGCTTGCGTTCAACATGCATAAATAAGTATATAAACAGTTAGTTTAGCTGCCATGAGTAATCGTCATAAATTAATTGTCAACATTTGCATACACTTAGACACACACACACGCACACACACTCACACACTCACACACACACGCACACACATGTGCATTGGGCAAACAGAGGGCGACAGTAAAACTTTGATTAACTTTGCGGAGCCGCAACGCTCGTTGGTTGCAAGGGGGCGGTGGTGGGGTTCTTGGTGCGTGTCTGTGCCACAGTTCGTACTTTAAAAATACTTTTGCATTGACATATTTGTAGACCCCCTCCCCCCCACCACACGTCTGGCATAGTTGTGCCTCATTTAGTTGTTGTCGCTGTTGTTGCTGCTGCTGTTGCTGCTGTTGCCGTTACTTTTGCTGCGACCCATTCAAATTGATGACTAATCAATAAACTTAACCAAGACAACAAAAAACAAAACAAATAAAACCGTTTCAAATTGAACAAAAACAGCTTAGATTTATAGACAAAAATGGGGAATAGTTGCGAAGCTATCGTTAAACAAAGATCTGACTATATATATATATATATATATAGTATATATGAAAAGACAAATAAAATATAATACATAACACGATACATGTCTATTTCGAGCCCCGATTTGTGCTATACATTTGAATTTCACGCCTAATGTGCGAATTTGCCAAAATTTATGATGACAGGCGAAATGGTTGCATGAAATGCAATCGTTGCTGCTTCTTGTTGGCACGTTGATTATACGCAAAAATCAAAAATAATTAAAATTTCACATTTTAATGTTTTGGCTGCTGTCCAAAAAAAAAACAAAAAAAACAACGAAATGACAAAACAAAACAAAAATAAAGAAAATAATATGAAATATGAAAAAATGAGCAAAGTCAATTTGGAATTTGGCGAATTAATTTCACTGTTTCGAATTATTTATCTGAGTTAAGCTTACAGTTTGGCTAAAAATACTAAGCAGCAGAATAAAATGAAACATTCAGATAAAAAATCGTCCATCTACTGAACGGAACTGGCCACAGATTACAAGCCTAGACTTAATCCTAGTCAAGTTTATGTTCAGCATCTGGCAGAAGTTGGGTATTTTGTCAACAGTCTGGCAACGCTGGTAAGGGCCAAAAAAAAAAAAAAAACCCACCTGCAAGGCAGAGAGAGAGAGAGAGAGAAAAACAACTTTTGTGGCACTCACCTTTCTTGGGGATGAGGGACTTGAGGAGCATGACAGCACTATCATCACAGGCCCAGGCGTGCATCTTGCGGTAACTGTCACGACCCTTCTCGGTTAGCTTATCCCAGGGCTTTGGCTTGCTCAGCAGCTCGGAGACGGTGCCCTGCGACAGGCCCAAAATATATTTGGCAAACAGCCGCTGGCCAATATTGTGCACGGAGAGCAATTCCCGGACGCGTCGCGAGATGTGCAGTGTGTCAAGTGCCTGATTGGCATACTTGTCCATGTTGTAGCGCAACATCTCTTGCAATTTGGCCTCCATGGGATCACCTTTGGGTATTAGCGATTCACCCAATCGGCCGGCCATCGAAACGCCCGGCTGCATCTGCAGTTCGGCATCCGCAAACCGAAAATGTTGCGCCCGTGGATCCTGGCCAGCCGCAGCGGCCGCTGCAAATTGAAACGCCGGAAGGCTGGGTAAATTTGGCAGAAAACCTGGTGCACCCAATGCGGCCGCATGCTGTGCATGGGCAGCCATTGCTGCAGCGGCCACAGCCGCATTCGCATTTGGCGTCAGGCTGTTGTTATTATCCTCGGCAACGGCTGCCACATTGGCAGCGGCCGCCGCCTGCAACAGTGACTTGTTGCCATTCAGCGTGCTGGCAATTGTTGCCGCCAGCTGGGCGGTGCTGTTGGGTGTGCTATTGGCGCTGGATGAGTTCGAGTCGGCGCCATGATGCAGATGATGTGCTGCATGCAACAGCTGTCCATGTGGATGGCCATGGTGGTGCGCATGATGATGATGTGGATTCAATGGATTCAGTGGATCGCTGCCGGTCGCTGAACTGCTGTTGCTGCTATTGCTGCTGTTGTGGTGATGATGTTGCTGCTGAAGCAGCTGCTGCTGCTGCTGCTGTTGCTGTTGCTGTTGCTGCTGTGGCTGATGCTGCTGGTGTTGGTGGTGGGATGCGGCATCTAGGCGTGTGGATTTGGAATTGGAACAAGAGGAATGATTGGCATGTAAGAAAGTTGAGTTAACCAATTGACTGAGTAGCACTGTGGACGAGGGTCCATGTTGCTGCTGCTGTTGTTGTTGTTGTTGTTGTTGTTGCTGTTGGTGATATTGTTGTTGTTGCTGTGCAGAAAAGTGCTGCTGCTGCTGCTGCTGCTGCTGTTGTGACGGCGGCAGTAGCGGCGGCGGCGGCGGCGGTGGCGGCAACAGTTGCTGCTGCACCACATTGGCATTTTGATAAATTGTTGGCGTTTTGCTTCCAGTGGTTGTTGCTGCTGCTGCTGTTGTTGCTGCTGTTGCTGCTGCTGCTGGTGTTGTTGTTTCAAAGCCGCGCCTCCAATAGCTATTGACCAGCTGCTCTTCCAGTGTTTGACCAGAGGCAATCTCAGTGCCGATCTCATCAGCATCTGCATCAATTTCTGTGTCAATGATTTCAATTTTGGGCTGCAAATTGGCCTCGGTCAATGGATCATTTTTGGGCTTTTCCATTGCGTTTAATATTGTTTCTGACTTGGAGTTGGCTGCTGCTTTTGCTGCTTCTTCATCTTCTTCTTCTTCTTCTTCATCATTTTCATCATCATCTTCAGCTGCTGTTACAGTTACTTGATTAGCGGTAGTTGCTGGGTCTGCTGCCTGTTGTTGCGGCATTTCTGCGGGAAACAACAAAAAAGTTGTGCTTTTTGTTGTTGCTACTTATTTGCAATGATCTATCATAAAATACGGTTCTTTTTTTTTTTTTTTTTTTGTTTTTGTTTTTGTATTTGATATAATGGTATTTTAGTATTTTGTATTTGGTATACCGATTTCAACAACATCCATGGAACAAAACGCCAAATTAATCAAAATATTCTTTTAGAATTCTTTTCAATTTTGTTTTTGTTTTTTTTTGTTTTTTTTTTGCCAACATTTTGCACTTTTCGCTTGCCAATTCGTACAACAAAACAACAAAGAAACTGTAAGTGTGTGTGTGTGTGATGTGTGTATGTGTGTGTTTGATGTGTGTGTGTGTGTAATTGTGGTTTTTGTAATATAGATACTTATCAAATATAGATAAAGATAAATATTTGTCATACAAGAGCGACAGAGACAGACACGGAGACAGAGAGCGAGATAGAGAGATAGAGAGACAGGATTATAGCGTGTTGTTGTGCTCATTCTTTAAGTGTGTTGTGTATTTAGATATGTCAATATCAATTATTGATAAACATGCAGCGCAACTCAAGGTGTAAAACAACAACAACAACAACAACAACAATATCAACAACAACAACAACGACAAAATACGCAGAAGTTTCGATGCAAATATTGTAAAAGAAAAAAAAAATAGAAAAAAATTACAAAAAAAAAAAACAAAAAAAAAAACAACTTAAGAACAAAGAAAGAAGAGTTTACTGAAGAGAGTGGACAGCGGAGAGAAGAGAGACAAAGCATACGTTCGCCTCGACTGATCGGCGCTTGTTTTTTTTTTTTTTTTGATCGCTTGTTGACAGCCATAAACATTGGCGCCGCCGTCCGCTGGCACTGCCGATAACAAACTGGTTGGCAAAGAGGCTCCCCCCGTGGGACGAAGCAGAGCTCAGTAAGCGACATAAAAACGGCAGCGCAAAAGGAAATCACGAAAAATGAACGGAACCGAGTTGAAATCGATTTGAAACGAACCCAATTGAAATGTACCGTTACAGTTTGTGTGGGTGGGGGGAGGGGAGGGAGCGAAGATAGCCGCTGATAAAATACTCACCATCATTGCTGGCATTCGCCGCCTCGCTGGCGCCATTCTTGAGCGCCTCAGCGGCCAAAGCTTTGGTGCGTTCCAGGAGCAGAGCTTGGAATTTGTTCGGATCGTTGGCGCAGGCAGCGGCTGCTGCGGCCGCGGCGGCTGTGGCAATAGCTGAATGTGGACTGAGCACATTCAGATCCAATGGACTGCTGTAAAGGGAGGAAAAAAAAACCGAGACGGATGTGGCAAGTTAGTATTGGTCAAGATGGTTTCCAATTGAAATTGGCCAAAGTAAGGATTTGATTTAGAGCCAAATGTGATTCGATTTGCTCAGCTTGGCTGGGGATTAGTTTTGGGGGTTTTACTTACTGCTGTTCCTTTTTGATTTTCAGCTCATTGCTGTCCGCTGTGGCTGTGGCAATGGATATATCGGCATCCTGCTCCTCATCATCGTCCTTTTCGTTATCATCGTTGTGCCGATTGTTGGCAATGGCAGCATGTTGCTGTTGCAGCTGTTGCAACTGCTGCTGCTGTTGCTGCTGCTGCTGTTGCTGCTCGTTAGCCATATCCGTGTCCTCCTCATCGTCATCGCCATCGCGCAGCTCAGCATGATTATCATTATCGTTATCATTATCATCATCGTCATCATCATCATCGTCATCATCGTTCATGTGCTGATGGGTGGATGTTGATGTTAGATCTGTTGATTTAAATACCGCTTGCAACTCCTCGCTGCTCTGGTTGCTGTGATTGTTGTTGTTGTTGTTGTTGTTGCTGCTGCTGTTGTTGTTGTTGTTGTTATTGTTGGTAGCAGCCGCATTGAGTGCGGCAGCCAATGCAGTTGCCTCGGCAAGTGCCTCATTTATCTGTTGCTTATCCAAACGTGCCTCCAAACGCAATATGTGCTGTCTTTTAACCTCCAAATGCTCTTCGAGCCTTTGGATTTGTACAAGATGAGTTTGTTCCAGGCCGCGCAGCCGTTGCAACTCATCCAAAAGTGCTTTAATCTATAATAAACAAATGTGGGAAAAAAAAAAAACACAAAAAATTAGTAATTTTATAAAATATATAAGAAATTTCGTATTTGTCAAAATTTAAAAAATGATAAACAAAGCGACAAACTTTCATTTTTTTTTTAACACACTTCACATTTGGTAAAGACGAATTAAGCAGTGAGCAAAATGTGGCTAATTTTTCAAAATTGTTTTGGTTGGTTTAACAAGCAGTAATCGTTGAATTTACAAATTTTCAAATTTTCGAATTTTCAAATTTTCGAATTTTTGTATAGAGGTGGAAAGTGGCAAAAACTTTATGGTTGCATATTCATTGTGGTTGGCAGACTCTGGTTTTTTTTTTTTGTAATTGCACACATCAATATTTAAACAACAACAATGGAAAGCTAAAGCGCAGCTAAAGTCGCGTCTCGCTGTGCGTGCCACATATACGTGTGTGCCACTTGTGTGTGTGTGTGTGTGTAAAAGTTTGAGAGTTGTAAGATAATTTTTAATAAAATTAACAACGAGGACGACGGCTACGTCGCTGATTGCCAGCGAAGCTGCTGGCAACAGGCCACAGATACAGCAGCCACAGGTGTATGGTAAAAAGGGGGGGGCGGGGGGGGGGGCGAAGGGGTAGCTCAGCAATACGTTCAATGTTGATGGGCAGACAGGGGAGTAATGGGGGGTGGGGGGGGGGAGTATTGTGTGCCTGCAGCGAACGTTTGAGTTTTTGGAACTTTGTTTGTTTGATGAAAATATGATAATTGGCAAATTTGACAAGGGAATTTTTCTTAAGTGCGTCGACGTGTGCGCGACTTATGTGGGTGGGTATGGCAGGAGGCGTGGCGCCGCAACAAAGTTGACAAGATAAAGTTTTGCGCCGTGCGGTATGCATCAAAATTTTTTAATGACAGCCAGGTGGCATGTGTATGTGTGTGTGTGTGTGTGTGTGTGTGTGTGTGTGTGTGTGTGTGTGTGTGTGTGTGTGTGTGTGTGTGTGTGTGTGTGTGTGTGTATTTGTTATTATGTGATTAAAATTAATTTAATGGCGCGGTTTTTAATTGACGCATATGCCAAAAACAGCGTCACAAAACAGCAACTTTTGGCGCTGACTGTACTTTGTACAAGTGTAAGCCAAAACGTGAAACAGCTAAGAATGCCTCAAAATCAACATAATGCCACAATTGGTAATTTGCGTGTCATTGCGTTATTTGTGTGGCATGTGTGGCATGGGTACACAAATGCGAATGGCAAATGTTGATTGGTAAAACTTTTGTTTTTTTACTCATATATTTTATCAATAAAATAAAGTGAATGGGCCATAGTCAGATTATGATTATTGGCTATATACATTGAGTGAGGGAATGGGATGGGGGGGGGGTAGACACGCATGTATGCAATAATATATATAATTGGCATTAAAAACGCATCAGCATAAATAAATATATGATATTTGTGCATGTTGAAAACATGTGTCGTCTGCCTGGTTTGTGGAACATGTCATGCCTGGAAATGCTAAGCAGTTAATTTCATTATCAATCAAAAAGGCAGCAACATACATAACTCCCCGATCCCCTTCCCCCCCTCCCCACATTCCACCACGATTGTAGAGGACTGAGGACTGAGGACTGAGGTTGCGTGTTCGATTTTTCATTAACATACGAGAGACATGTAAAAACTGCCAAGGACAACAACCCCCCTATATGTAGAGGAAGAAGAGGAAGACAAGGAGGAGGAGGAAGAAGAAGAAGAAGAAGAAGCAGCAGCAGCAGCAGCAGAAGACGACGACAGCGTCGACGACTCAAATTAATTGCATAAAAATGTTGTGTACCCCTTTATAGACCAATACGGCGAAATCCCTTCTGGCTGACGTCTAATTGCCAACTCAATTGAGTCACCCACAACCCCAAAGCAGCTCCTCAAAGCTCACACCCCTCCCCCTTCCCCCCATATACATACCCCATTCGAATAAAACAAAAAGTGGAAAATGTAAAAAATTTGTTTTGTTAAATAAACGCAATTAGCATGCGGCGCAAGTGTACGGGTATGTCAAGGGTGTGTGTGTGTGTGTGCGTGTGTGTGTTTGTCTGTTGCGTCTTCCACACACACACACACACATGCGTAAGTTCATTAATAATCAACTGCCTGCGACACAGACACAACAACGCCTTAGAACTGCAGGCTTAAAACTTCAAAATTTAAATTTGGCAACATTGCTAACTGAAATTTGGCAACGTTGCGCAAATACTTAGGTAAATATTAATAGATGAGTGCATTTTTTGAAGCGTACACACACACACACACACACACAGACACATACAGGCACACATATTTTTGTCATTTCGATATAAATTTGTTTAATATTAAAAGCAGAAGCTGGAGTTGGCTCTGTTGAAGAATTATTAAAACGATAAATCAACTTTTTGGGGATTTTCGACACAACTCAAAAATCATTTGCAACCCTTTTTGCGCCAAAAACTTTTGCCTGTCCAATTCGTTGGCAGCCTGTGGCTTTCCCTCTGTGGCTCACTGAATGCCCATATACGAATGTAAAGGGTGGTCGGCGGAGGGAGGTGGGGGGGGGAAGGTGGGGCAAATGAGGGGTAGGTGTCCGACTTCAACTACGCAGCAATCAAACAAAAACTACTCTTAGAGCAGAGGGCGGGGGGATGCAGAATAACAACCAAATACATACCCAAAGTATTGACTGTAAAATTATGAAAATTTACATTTTTCCAACAATGTGAATAGTTGTGAAATTTGGCAGAGGCAGATGTGTTGATGGAGTGGGGGGGGGGAGGAAGGGTGAGGAAGGAGATGAGTGCTCAGTTCGGACATTGACTGACAGCTCAAGCTGCTGTGTAGTGTGTGTGTGTGTGTGTGTGTGTGTGTGTGTGTGTGGGTGTTTGTGTGTGTGTATGTGTGTGTGTATGTGTGTGTGTGTGTGTGTGTATGGGTGTGCAACTGTTAATTGTCGATGGTTTGTTGCTAGCCACAGGAAAAGCGTTTGGCATGCAAAGTACTCAGTTTATAGTCTATAACTGTATATGCATATATAATATATATATATATACATATATATATATATATATATGTAATAGAACAACAACCCTTGTGTTTATTTTTTATTTATTTTGTATAAAGGGGAATGGGGTGTGTGTGTGTGTGTGTGTGGTTGGGGGAGCTGTCAGAATTGTAAAAAGTTGCGTAAGTTATGCAAAAATAGACACACATATACACATGACAGTTGGGTGTGTGGGGAGGGGGGGTGGGGGGTGGGGGGTTGATGTCCCAGCCGGAGACATTAGCATAGAGCCAAAAGCAAACGATTTGTAATTAACAAAATTGCCAGGCAGCCGGAGCGACGACAAGCATGTGAATGAAGGATCAGAGAAGGGGTTTGGGGAGGCAGGGAGGCAGGCAAACTGGCAGCCCCCAAACAATTGACAAAGCAGTCAATACACACACAGTCACACAAAAGCACAAGACAACAGCAACAGCAGCAGCAGCATAATAATAACAAACACTCCAAGGCGAACACACACACACACACACATACACACACACACACACATAGGCACAACACACGCATGAACATAATGTGGCAGCAGGTGGGCGAATTGCTTGGGTCGATGCAAAAAACGCCAAAAGGAATTAAGATGCCTCAGTGTATGCATGTGTGTGTATGTGTGTGTGTGTGTGTCATTCTCACATATGAGCTGGGGGGGGGGGGGGTAAAAAAAGGGTTTAATCAGTGTAAGCAAGAGTTGTAAAAACATCTCAGAACTGAAACACACACAGACAAGCGACCAATACGCAAATACAAATTAACAATAAGCAATCAAAGACACACACACACACACACACAATCACTCTAAGGGAAGAAGAAGCTGCACATAAATATATATATATATATATATATATTATTTTTTATAGCAGCCTTTTAGGCACGCCAGCTGCCAAAGCCAAAAGCAACCGTCAAAGGAATTAAAATTCATTCGGGCATAAAAATTTTAAAATATATATATATATATATGTGTATAATATAAATATATATACATATATAAAGGGACGCATAGAGACAGCAGCAAAGACAGAGATGGGTTGTCTGAAAGAGTTAGATTCGTGCTAGAAAGAGACAGAGAATATGAAGTCGTCGTTGGGCGCTATAAAAACGGGGTTACTTTTCAAGCAGTCTGCTAAAGAGGCTGCTGCCGTCGACTGTTGCTGCGGGGGGGTGCCAGGGGGGGGGCGTGTGTTGTTAATTTCCAAAAAGCCAAAAGACAAATGAGTAAAGAGCAGCGGCATCCGTAGCCGCCGTTCCGTCGTTTTTGTCGTCTCAATGTACTCATTTTTTTTTTTTGTTGTTTTTCATTTAAACATTTTTTTTTTTTTTTTTTGCTTTACGTTTGCCATTGATTTTTGATTGTTTCAAGTGTTGCTGACATAGTAGGGGGAGGGGGGGGGGAAGGGGGCTGTGGCTTAAAGTCTGCCAAGTGCACCCCAGAGCTTTGACGCCAAAGCTTTTGTAGTATTCTTTATTATTGTTGTTGTTGTTGTTGTTGTTGTTGTTGTTGTTGTTGTTGTTGCTGTTGTTGTTGCTGTTTGCTCCTGGCAACTTGCAATGCCCAAGTTGGCAATTTGCAACAAAAGACAACAAAGCGCATGAAAAATGCTGAGAAACAAAAAAAAAAATGCAATAATAACTCACAACGAGTGTGTGCGAATGAATGAATGAATGAATGAATGAGTGTGCCAAATGAATAAGTGTGGGTAACGAGTGCAATTCGAATTGCATTCGACTTGTCATTTTTGGTCTTGTGCTTCTTCGATTTGTGTGCATTCAAATGACATTTATTAGCGACTCACAAAATAATTTATGTATTTTTGAGTGTATATTCATGAGTGTATTCATGATTCAAAATGTCATTATTAGCAGTATTAAGGAATTATATATAAATATAAAGTATTTAATTTATATATATATATATATATAATTTATATGGCTGATTCTTGACTCAAATGAAGCGAGTTTTGCTTCTTCACAAAACTTGAGCATTTTAAGCGTCAGGTAATTTTGTAATTTTCATTATTTGTCAATAGCTTGGGGCATAAGGAATTGTGGTGAATTGTGTATTGGGTGAGACTGGCTACAAGGTATGGAGTTGGGGGAGGGGGGGGGTTTGAGTTTTGGTGCTTTGCCAATTTGCAACAATTCAAAGGCATAAATCAAACAATTTCAGGCAGTCTGTCAGGCAGCCAGACAAGACAGACTGGCAGTCAGACAGTTATATACAGTTTGTCACTCATTCAGTCAGTCAGTCAGTCAGTCAGTCAGTCAAACAGTTATTCATTTACGCACACACGCGAATAACGGTACAGTTATTGAATTGATTTGGGAGCAAACGACACCAACAACTGAACGAATCGAAAGCAGGTGGAGCTTTGATGGGTAGAGTGTAGAGGGGGGGTGCGGGCGAAGAATTGTGGACAACACCCACCCACAAGGCGGTGCGTATTGTGTGTGTGTTGTTGTTGTTGTTGTTGTTGTATTTTTTGGATTATAAAGTTTTGTAATTAAAATTTGACAGCTTTACAATTCCCAGGCGCAGGAACAGAACGTAACCAAAGAAGACGGCAATCAGCCAGGCAAGCAGACAGACAGACAGTCAGTCAGTCAGTCAGTCAGTCAGCAGAAACCCTTTCTTATTTGAATTTTATAATTTTCGATAAATGTTTCGATTTTATTGTGTACAATTTTGTGCGTGCTGCGCGCGGTTTGGGCGGCTTTTTATTGAAGAGTTATGAATATGTTGCTGAGACTGTTGCTAGCTAAACGAACACACACACACACTCACACACACACACATTCAAGCACACACATATAGATATGAGTGTGTGTGTGTGTGTGCTTAAGCCATGCATCAAGTTTTACATTTTAATCAAAGCTCTTCTTTTAAACCCACTCTGTCCAAAAACCCTGATCCAACCAGTCGCCCGTTTCGTTTCTAATTCGTTAAACTTTTGCTTAATAATTGTCTGGCCATGCCGAACTCAATTCCGGTGCACCCCCTCCCTCCCCCTCGCGCCCTAACATCACCACACCATAAAACGCGAACTTGACTTTTATTCATATTTCGGTCTCAATATCATAAAAATATATTACAGAGAACAACAAAAAAAAAAAAAAATGCAAAAAACAAAGAAAAAAAAAACAAATTGTGATTTTATTTTTTTTTTGTTTTTTTTTTCGACTACCCCCGATAAGCACTGAACACTGACGACTACAAAGTCGACCCAAAACGTGCCCCTTGAGTGTGAGTGTGAGTGTGTGGTTGGGGAGGGGGAGGGGGAGCTGACGCAGGCAGCGACTGGTCCAGTCACATGTCTAATCCTTTTGCTTATTGATATGATATCTACACGCAGAAACCAGCAAACAAGCCAACCAAACGTATGGAAAAAAAAACAACAAAAAAAACGACAGACCCAAGCTAAAAAGGTTATTCCAGCGATTTTTATTTTATATATATTGCGCTATACAATAACCGAATTTTCTGTGTGTGTTCGTTATATATTTTTTTTTTTTTTTTTTGGAGTTGAGTTGAGTTGTGAGTACTGGGATTCTTCATGTTTTTTGGCTTTCATAATCAAAAAACGTTAAAATCATAGTCTAGACAATAATTTATGAGTACAGCATTGCTCTTCTGCTGCTGCTGTTGCTGATGTTGCTTGTTGTATTTGTTTGTGTCGCTGTTGTCTTTTTTTTTTTTGTCGGTTTTTGTCTCTTTGCCCGCATTATCATCAATATATGAGAAAAGCAGACAACGGCCAGCAGACCGCACTCGTACTCCACACCCATTACACCCGCCAACCCACACACACCCCCCCACTTCCACTCTCAAACGCAATGCCAATCAACATCTCTAGCAAACATTCGTAAGGCATCATATCCTCGTCTCGTATCCAGGTCCTTGCTTGTGTTGTCATTGTCGTGTTGCTCCTTTTTTTGCTCGTTGATTTTGGTTTTTTTTTTGTTTTTTTTGCCAATAGATATATAAAAATATGAATGTGTCTCGAGCTGCACACAGAAAAAAAAAAAAAAAACGGCCACAACACCTTAATATCAGCTCGCTTACGTTAAGGACTTAAGGACGTAATGGGCGGGGGGCAGGCTGGCAGTGACTGTGCTGTGGCTTGAGGCATAACCAGGACGCGAGCTTGGCACCGCCTGCCTGCCTCACATTGTGGCTTGCGCTGCTTTTGTTTGTGCAACGGACGGGCCAGCTTGTTGGCATTTTCTAATGGTTTCAACTTCCTTCCTCTTGCAGTTGCCCCTTTTTCTCTTATTTTTTTGACTAACCCAACTCCTCAACTTGCCACTGCATGGCAACAGAGTGGCATATATCGAGGAGCTCTTTTTTTTTTTTTGTCTTCACATGTCAAGTTGTGACGTATTCAGATTGATAATTGAATTTACAAATTTCTGGCTTGCATTTGCTGTCCCAGCTCCAAATGTGAACAGCTGCAATTCACGAATCTTAAGTAAATAAATAAAAAAATATGCGATTATTTTTCTTATATTGATTTGTGAAAAACGGCCGCTTCTGAAGATTGCCGACAAAGCGATTTGCCGACAAAATGAAACAGTTAAGAAACAGGCAGCAAAGTGGGGCAGAGCAAGCAGAGAACAGCTGAATTCTAATTTGATTTAAGCATCAAATTCTAATTGGATTTTCTGTGGCTAGGCTTCTTCTTCAATCTTCTTTTAATGACAATTTAATTTTCTATTAACGAGAAATTGTAATGCCAATTGCTGGCCAAATGGACTGGCCGTTCTGTGGTTGTGTGGGTGGTGCTGCAATGCATAAAAAACAGTCATGCCACAAGCTATCAAACCCAAATAGGTGGCATGAGTCGGGGGGACTATTAACTATACTAAAAATAAAAAATAAATAAAATAGAAGAAAAAATATGTATAAATAGATAGATAGCCAGCTTATATTAATTGCCCGACTGCTTGGCTGGTTTATTATGACCGCACAGTGGGCACCCAAATTATGCAACAATTAATATGAATAATAAAATGTGTGGCAAATCAATATTCAACTTTCAGAAGAGAAATTATAAATATTTTTGTATATTTAGTTTCGAAATAAAAATATACAAATTGAATTAACAAAAAAAAAAAAATTGGTCTTTCAGTTGTGGCCCATAGTGCAATAGTGGGCTAAGGGCTAACCGACCGGGCGACTGACTGGCTGGCTGACTGGCTGGCTGGCTAGGCTGGGCTGGGCTGGGATGGGCGGATGAAGCTGACTGGTCGCATTTGAGCGACCCACGGCAATTATTTTGACGACGCGTAATTTGCGTTGACGAAGCGGATGATGAAGATGATGGCGACGTGAACGAAGATGTCGCGGTTTTTTTCTGCGTCAAAATTGAGGCGAAAGCGTAGCAAAATAATTAAAGCCAAGACGCAGACAAAACGAGCGAACCCCCTCCCCCCCGAACCCTCTCACACACACACACACACACACAGACACACACCAAAGCAGATGGCAGACGCCCCAATTGCAGTTTTGCTAGCCGAAAATGAACGATTTTAACGCTTAGCTTTTTTTAATTGTTCAAACGTTGGATTGGAAGACGCTCGCGGGGGGGGAGGCAATTGAACTGTTAGCTAGGAGAGGGTGGTAGAATCGAGAAATTGTCTGCCTGAACTTGATGGACTTGATGCCGTTACTTAAATGCATAGCGTCAATAATTATTTCCATTTCCATTTCTATTTCCATTTTATTTTTTTTTGTATTTGGTAATTTGTATGCCAGAGCATTAAATTGCCATTTCCGACTGTCTTTAATTTGAAATCAATTATGTATGTAATTGTTTGAGTTTTTTTTTTTCAAAATGTTTATTTTTTTTTTTCTGCTCTTTGTGCAGATTTTCTTATTTTTTCTTGACTTGTCGTGTTTGTTAGTTAATCTAAAGCAACATGCAGATTTGTACATCACGTGATCATGATTATCATGATAAATATATATATATATATATTGTGATTGTGATAATGTGGTTTATGTGGTTTATGCATATCATGGATTTGAACGTGTCGCACAGAAGGTTAGCAAACAAAAAAAAAAATAAAAAAAAATACTAACCGCAAAGCTAATCACACAAATGTGCAAATGCAACAAAAAGCAACAACAACAACAGATTGTAGATTTTTGTTGTTGTTGTTGTTGTTTTTCTTTTCATTTCTTTTTTTTAGCTGCCTGCTGTTGTCAAGCCAGACCACAGTAATAAATTAATGAATGCATGTTTAATTAATTGTTTAACCACTTTCTGCAAGTTCTTTTTTTTTTTTTTTCTTTTTTTTTTGTGCCTTCACATTCGATGATTTGCCACATTCCGTGGGAGCCGCACTTGCAGCAATTGCATGTTGTTGCATTGGGGCAACAAACACTCGAACTTGCGTCTGGTTATTTCTATCAATTTAATGCTAAATTCATAAAAGTGCAATTTGATGTATTGACAGACAAAATGGACAACCATTTCTCTAATTGAAATCTTAAATTTCCGTTCAAGTTTTCTAATTGACTTTAGCAGCCAGCCAAAGACGGCCAAATCAAATGGATTCGACTAACTAATAAATACCCTGTAAATTAAGTTAATTTAAATGAAATATGTAAACAAAATTTTATTGAGTTGTGCGAAGTATTTTATATAAGGCAATTTTCTTTAAGGGATTTCTTTCAAGGAATCAAAATATTCGAAATAATTGAGCTTCTGAATATGGACTGCATTTACAGACAATTTTGTGACACAGGATATAAAAATATTAATTGACAAATTCACATGCCAAAACGACAACATTCTCTGTGTGTGTGTGTGTGTGTGTGTGTGTGTGTGTGTTGTGTGTGTGTGTTGGGTTTGGCCAGCTGACAAGGCTGATCAAATGGATGGACTCATGTTTTTTGGGGCAGTGTTGCGTAATTATTCAAATTACCCACAAGTCAGATGGAAAACCATAATGAGGGGCAGGCATAGGGAAAAAATTTGTGTTTGACAAGTTGGCTGCAAACTTGCCAACTTATTTGTTAGCCATTAATCAGGCGGGCAATTTCGATGACTTGGCCAGGCGCAAAATCTTAACTGCCTTGCAGTTGAGCTGCCACAAATTTAATGACTTCTAATTAAGAAAATGCAATTGCAGCTTGTAGCAATTTATGAAGTGCCAAATGGATATTTAAGCAGCAAACCTCACATGTGTCGTGGCCAACTTGTTTGTCATCATCTTGAGGCAAGTATGACACAAGAAAAAAAAAACCCAACTGAATAAATGTGTTTATGCCACATAAGAAATAAATGTTACTTACGCTTGCGAGCGATGAATATGGATTGCTTACCTGGAAAATAAAAGGAGAATAGCAAAAAGTTAGAAATTGTTTGATTTTTTATTGTTATTGTTGTTATCATTATAAATCGCTAATGCAATGTGAAAGCCAATTGCAATTGCTGAAATCAACGAGCCATAAAACTGAGTCGCATTATAAAAAGAAGTTTTGTTTTGTATTTTTTTTTTATCGTTTTATCGTCTATTTTGCAATGAGATGAGAGAATTGTATTAGCAAAAGACATCAACCAATTGCTGATGACACAAATCAGCACACAAATTGCATGTAAATCACATGGCAAACAATCAAAAAAAAAGCAAAGCTGAACCAAGCCAAATAGCGCACGCTACAACAACAATAAGAACGATGACAACAGCAACAACAAGAACGCCAACAACAACAACAACAACAACAGGAACTGGTACACGAAAATAAGGAAATAATCAATTTAAAAAAATCAAAATCGCCATTTACCATACAGACAAACAGCAGCTGGCTGAACTATAGCCGACTATATGGCGACTTTATGCCAGGGCATAAAATACTTCAAAAAAAAAATAAATAAATGACAAACAAAAAAAAAAAACGGTAAAAAAAACTGTCAGCAATCAACAATCAGTCAATGTATCCAGCGACAGCAAATACTAGACAAGAGCGTGTACGCAAGTGAGATGGCTGGCGTGGACAATGGGTAGGGGAAGGGGACGGGGTGGGGGATACACAGTGTGACACTATTGTCAGCCTGCTTGCACGCTCAATGAGGTGCGGGTGGTGCTAGTGTGGCAGTGGGGAGGGAGGGGGTACACTGCTGATGAAAATCCATATGCGATAAATAAATTGAATTTATCCGCAATTGGTCGAACAGAGACGACGCCGACGACAGCAGCAATTCAATGGACAGCATGTGAGTGTGCCTGCGTGTGTGTGTGTGTGTGTGTGAGCTTGTGTGTGCTCATGATAATGACTATTTTTCACTTTAATCAGCAGCAGCAACAGCAACAGCAGCAGCAGCAGCAATAGCAACAAAAGCAGCATCAGCAGCAGCAGCAATGATAACGACAGCAACTTAAATCATTGCAGGCAGTTCTAACTAAGCTCAATGTCTCTAGCAATGTCTGTGAGTGTCTGTGTGTGTGTGTGTGTGTGTGTGTGTGTGTGTGTGTGGGTGTGTGTGTGTCTCTGTGTGTGTGCGATTTGTTGCTGATTGATTTGAATTGAATAATTGCAATTGTGTTTGAGGCTTGTGTTGCGATAGCGCATGCCACAGCAACAATGGCTACAACAACAACAACAACAACAACAGCAGCAGCAAACGCGACAAAAGACTAAAAAGCATTAATATTTTTTTAAATTAAAACTAATAATAAATAAAGTTCGTTTGTTGGTTTGCATTGCCTTGAAGTGGCAACATTAGCAAATCAACAATAACAGCGAAATATTCATTGTCAGCCAGGTACAAAATTTCGTTCAATTAGCAACACAAAAATCAAACTTTCAACATGAACAAATTGCATATTATCAAATAACAAATAGTTGGCAATAATTTTATAAGCTAATTTGACAATAGTTATAAACTATTCGTTTGGATTCCTAAAGCATTGATAATAATGCCAAAATGCCGCTTACCCGCTTTGAGTGATTCATTTGATATAAAAAAAATGTTTGCGTGAATATTTAATGTTATTTGACACAGAAATTGCGTGCTAGAAAAATTTCAAACTTTAGCACTAATTGGAAAAATCATACTAAATTAAAATGATCGTCAATAATTTGAAAGAGCCCAACACAAAATATTTTTTTTTTTGAAACCATCGAAAGCTGAGCAATCATTTTAAATTGTTTGTATATTCGTGCGTGCGTATGTCTGTGTGTGTGTGTGCGTGTGTGTGCGCGTGTGTGCGCGTGTGTGGTGATTATGAATTATAAATTATGAATATTAATACAAATCTAATAAACAAAAAAAAAAAAATAGCAGCAATGCCCAAATTTAAATTGATCTGCCTTGACACTGCCTAATCAAATTTATTACGAATGTCTCAGTTGCTACTTGCCACTTGTGCCGCTGATATTATTATAGATTGTAATTATTATTGACAATTGCCACGCCTCTGTGCGTGGCCACAGATCAGTTCAGATCAGTTCAGATCAGATCAGATCAGATCAGTCACGTTGGTTACGCTTCCCCTAACTTTGGCTCGAATAGAGATTAGTTAGCTAAAATCTAACATTTTATCGATCAGTTGAGTTTGCACAGTTGTTGCTGTTGATGTGGGCCTAATTTAGTTTAATTTTAATTTTAGTCAACTTATGTTGGCCTCGATCTTTGTTTTCCGCTTGATTCGGAGTTCAATTTTCTAAAAATAAACTCAATTGTCTCAAAAATAAACACACACACACACACACACAGCAATAGTTCATCAAATATTTACCAGTATATATAATAGCTATAATTTAGTATTGTACCAAACAGTTAATATAAGTGATAATAATAGCCCTGAAGTTGACTCTTTCATATTTCTGCCCAAGTGCGTCATTGTCAAAAAAAAAATAATGCCAAAAATTTACAAAAGAGGGAAGCTAAAAAAAAAACATTAATTTCATATTCATCTGCGGGTTTGAGCAATTGTCAAACGAATATGTTCATTTGCAAGAGTCTCTATGCTTAATTTCTAATTAGTTAAAAACCCATCCGTCAACTGAGCAATACAATTTTGATAGCTCATCATTGAGTTCGCCCCCAACATCCGTTGTTCGCTTCGGTCAGCTTCTCAGTTCCGCAGTTGCTCCGGTTCCAGAAGCTGTGGCAAGTCGCGTCACGCAATGATAAGCACAAATCGAATTTGTGCATGAAAATCATTATTGTTATTATGATTATCTATACATATATATATATGTGTATACATATATATATATATATTTGTGGTACGCATTATGCTGGTCAACAGGGCAGGGGTAGGGGAAGTTCAAGTCCATTTCCAAGTCAAAGTCACTGGGCCTGGTCAGACCGGACCGGACGCTATGCGGGATGATTTCTCTCACTGATTGACAGTCTGAATGAACTTGACATATTTCTATCATATAATCCACGCCAAGAATCATATGTTTCAGGGACAACATTTTTGAATAGCTATGCAATAATCCCCTCAATGCAATTTATTGTCAAGCATTACTATTTACATACAACAAAATATGTAAAGACTACAAAATGAAATGAAATTAAAGTTATCGAAACTGTTGGAAATAGCGATAAAAAAAATCCAATGATTTGCATTTATATATATATATATATCAATATTGTAGCGGAAGTTGAAAAGTTGTAATTTTGAAATAAAGATAAAATATATATGTGTTTAATCGACTTGCTGTGGTCTCAGCGCACTCACATTATTTTTCAAAATTACTCACATGGTTTTTTTTTTTTTGTTTTTTTTTGTTAGCTGATAATCAAATAATTGTACAAATGGATTTTTGTATCGCTACTGTTGTTGCTTTGGTTATATATAAATTCTTTTTTTAAAGTTGGTTTCTCGACAAGTGTTAGGACAAATATTAACTACAATAACAGCTAACCGACAAACCGCAAAGTCGTAAAAAAATTGATTTCAGTTTTTCAGCGGCAAAATAAATAAAATATGCATTGTTCTTTTTTTTTTTTGGTTTTTGTTAATTTTTGTTGTTGTTGTTGTTGCCGTGCTGCTTTTCAGCTGGGATCTGTTTTTTTGTTTTCTTTCCTTGTTTGACACCCAAAAAACACATATTAAACAAATATGTAGAATTCGATAAACAGTTTTCTCTTGAAATTTTTCTCAAATATTATTCTATATATATAATTTTTTTTTTTTTTTTTTTGACAGCTAGCGATAAAAACTTGTAGTTTCCGCAAAACAAACCAAAGCGACATAAAAAAAAAAAACAACATGGACATAAATATGGGAATATTATTATTATGATAATTATTATGGCTCGTTTAGGTTTTTTTTTTTAAGATTATTTTTTTTTATGAAATGTAAGGCTAGATATTAATGAATATACCTGATAAATTTAAATTGTCAAAGCACAATAAATAGACGAGTGTATTTAAGATTCGGTTTCCCAGAAATGGTTTAGTTAATTTTTTTTATTATATTATTTTTTAAGTAGCATTTAGCATGAATATTCATATAAAGTGTTTTATTATTATTATTATTTCTTGTTGGGTTTGAATTGTTTGTGTTTGTTTGTCGCGTGTTAAAAAAAAAACAACAACAGACAACAAAACAGTAAACTGAACGTGTCATTTCTTTTCTATATATATATATATATATATATATATAATTATCCATACATAATTGTATATGTTTGTACAGATACTAAAATATATTGTAACGAAATCAGAGCGGAAGTATTTTAGAATTTATTAGTTTTGTGGCATTTTTTTTTCTCTTTTTTTCAGAATTGCTAATTTGTTAACAAATTTGATCATGCATCATTTCATTTAATTTTATACAATAATTTTTTTGTTGTGGTTTGTGGCGTGTTTAACCCATGGTTGGCCTGCTGCTATTTTTACACGCTTTTTCTTGCACTTTGTCTATAAAATGCACTTCTGCGAAAAAATAAACACGCGTTGCGCCAACACAAACAAATGCACTAAAGAAGTGGAAGGAATGGCTGTGGAGGGAGGGGGGCGGGGAGTTTGGGGGAAATTGACGTCCAGCTAACAGATAGCAGAGCAGACTCGAGTCCAACAACAAAAACAACAACAACAACAAGTCAGACAGTCTCTAACAACAAACAACTGTTGCAATTCCATTTAACATCATTTTCTTTTTTTTTTTTCCACAACTGTCGATCATTTTTGCTTGTTTTTCAATTTTTATCTTCTTGTTTTTTTTTTTGTGGCAAAATTTGAATTTTTGTTGCTGTTTATTTTTGGTCTTTCATTTCGGTTGCACGTTGCATGGCGTCTAAAAATTATTGTCGCATATTTATGAACATGTGTAACAGATAAATCTGTGGATCTTTGGGCATACAACACATAAGTGATTTAGTTGTCAGCGGAGTGCATTTATTACAGCTGTGTATTGGCCTCCTCCCCCTCCTCCTTCTCCTCCTCCTTCTCCTGGAGCTGCGTGTTGCGACTTGGGCGCCGCCAGGGGGCGCTAGTAATCAAACTAATGAGCCAAAAATACAAAACGTGTTTTGGTTTTTCGGGCGAAAAAACGTTTTAGAGCCGCAGCATTTGGCAAAAATAGCATTTAATGGATTTCAAATAAACAACAAACGAGGCAAAAAGGAAAACAGCTATAAGTGGCAGGTAAGTAAAATACATACAGCGCGAGGGGGGGGGGGGGGGGCAAGTGGGAGTATGAGGCTAAGAGATTGTGTCTGCTCTGTCTGCCAAGTGAAGTGATAAAACATTAAAGAAATGCAACGGAGGGGCGCCTGCGGTTCATTTTATTGTTTCTGTTTCTGTTGTTGTTGTTGTTGTTATTGTTTTTTTTTTGTGTATTTGTTGTTGCATCGACACCTTGGGGTTGCAAATGGCAGTTAGAAGCTGCAAAAGAAGAAGATGTTGCATGGCAAATGATAATGATTGATGCTTAAGTGCATGCAGCACGGTGCTGCAAGGACAACCACCACAATTTTGCACGCAACATTTGCAACGTGCTTTTTTTTTTTTTTTTGCTTGTATTTTGAATATTGGGTATTGGGGCAATCATTCAATGTGGGCACAATGTTGTGGAGATTGCCGCAAAGACAAGTTCTGCATTAGAGAAATTGAAAAGACGCAGGCAACAGGGAACAGCAGATGCCACAAACGTAATGGAGCCGAGTGACGACAGAGAAAGAGGCACATAATAGATAGAGAGAGAGAGAGAGAGAGAGAGAGAGAGAGAGAGAGAGAGAGAGAGAGAGAGAGAGAGAGAGAGGGAGAGAGAAAGAGAGAGAGAAATAATGAAAGACATTTGCCTAATTCCTTTTTTTTTTTGACATCTCCTTAAACATTTCCCGAGCAGCACAAACTGTGTTGTATAGGAAACATTTAAGCCAGAAATGATCTCCAATCAATGGCTAAAAACGTTATTTAACTGTTTCTTCTACTAACGAAAATATGCTTACACCTGCCACAACTGAAGATTGTTGGGAATTGGCAACCGCGTTAGACAAGAAATGTAAACAAAAGCCGTCAACAAATTGTAGGCGTTAAAATTGTCATGTCAATATTTTAATGATATCACTTTACACAAAGCCCCTTCACCACCTACCCCCCCCCCCCCCCCACCACAACCAGTTTGTCTGCAGTTCAACCTTCCCCCAATCAAAGTGTCTCGCAGAAAGTTTATTTTAACTTTTTCTACAACATTTTTTTTTATTCTTTTTTATTTTGGGATATTTCCTTGTGGCCTCCGAGTCAAATCCCTTGTATAGAAATTTTGTTTTTTTGCTTTTTGCCCTTTCTTATAGCGTCGTGCAAAGAATAAGTCAAAAGTCCCTTTTTTTATTTTTATTTTTTTTTCTGCTGCTGCTTTGTTTTGGATAGCTAACGGGACGCTCATTTGTTTGCCTTGTGTTTTTTTTTTTTTTTTGTATTTTTTTTGCACTTGTGTTTGGCTAGAAAATTAGAAGAAAAATGCGCTAAACTGGCTGGCTGGCTGGCTGGCTGGCTGGCTGCCTGTGGTTAAGTTTTGGGCTGGAGGCGGGGCGTGGCATGGCGTGGCGTGGCGTGGCGTGGCGAGTTGCCTGTTTTGTTTACTTATGCAAGTGTTTTCTCAATTGTGCGTGCGGACAGCCAGGACGAGTCCAAGGATCGAGCAACGAGGCGGGTCAGTCGTGCGTCGTCGTCTGCGGTTTTCAAAATGTTTGGTTTTTTTTATTTTCTTTTTTTTTTTTACCGGTTTTTTACTGTTCAGCTTTTGCTTCGATATTTTTTTTTTGGGTGGCAACATTTGTCTAATCTTAACGGTTTTACATTTCATTGCTCGGGGTAATTGTCAGTGGATGAAACTGGACGATGCGGCATAGTGGAAGGGGAAGGCTGTGGCATGGCATCCTTTTTTATAGACAGTTTATTAAATGAACAGAAAGTAAAATTCTGTGTTGCAAAAAGAGAGAGAGAAAAAAAAAATGAGAACTTACCTCTTTGTCTTTGGCAGCTAATAGAACAGCGGGCTGATTGTTGTTGTTGTTGTTATTGTTGTTGTTGTTGCTTGCATTGCGCTTTTTGCGCTTCTCGTTGCTGTTGTTGTTATTGTTGTTGTTGGTGTTAGTGTTGTTGTTGGCGCAATCATCATCCTCAGCGCTATGTGCCACATGTTGCTCATTTACATTATTATTATCACGCAGTGCAACATGTTGCGCTTCACTGTTGTTGCTCTTTCGACTACAGCTATTGTTTCTATCAGTATTGTTGCTGTTGTTGTTGTTGTTATTGTTGTTGTGATTATTGCTAATATTTATACTAGCTTCCTCATCATCCTCGTGCTCATCGGTAGCCACTTCAGCAACATCATCATCATCATCATCATCATCATCATCATCATTATTATTATTACGATGATGTGCATCATCAAGATTATGTGTTGCATTCGCATCGACATCGCCAATGCTATCAGTTCTTGCCAATGACTTAGCGGCAGCAACACTGCCACCATCAGCAACATGCTCCGTTTCCAACTCCATATCATCATCGTCTAGATCACCATCGGCATGCGCCACATTTGATTGCATCGATGCATCCTCCTCATCATCGTCCTCATCGTCATCGTCGTTGCAATTGCTACTTGCTGCTGCTGCTGCTGCTGCCTCAGCAAGATCGCGTGCTGATTGCTGCTGTGTAACGCCGCCTGCTGTTGTTGCAGTTGCTGCCGCAGCTGCTGCTGCTTGCGTATTGTTTGTGGCAGTGGCAATGGGCGAATGCATTGGCGACTGTTGCTGTTGCTGTTGTGCTGCCGCTGCAGCTGCTGCTGCTGCTGCCGCCGCCGCCGCCGCAGCCGCTGCCGCTTCCATCATCATTTGCTGTGCGTGATTAAAGAAGAGCTTCGGATTTAAACAGGCGCCGCCGACGCCGTTCTGCAGGCTGCTCTGCAACTGTTGTTGCTGCTCGGCACTCAGCAACGGCGGCGATGGCGACGGTGTATTTGTGTTGGCTAGCAGATTGCCGCCGTTCTGTTGCAGCGTTATGGCCGCTGCAACAATCGAGCTATTCAGCAGCTTGTCGCTCTCACTTTCACTATTCCCAGTGGCCTCCGCCTCTTCGCCGCTGGCCAATGCCAATGCCGCTGCCGCTGCCGCTGCTGCTGCTGCTGCTGCTGCTGCTGCTGTATTGCTGTTGTCGCTGTTGCTGTTATCGCTGTTGCTGCCAGGCGTGCTGCCTGTGGATAGTTGTTCCTTGAGTGTGTTCACTTCCTTCTCAGCGAGTGTAGCGCGCTAAAAAACAAAAGAGAGAAAATGAGAATGTGTGAGAAGAAGAGTCTAGTTTCGATATGCCCCCGCACACCCCCCCGTTTGGTTGTGGCGCATATGTTTCTGGGCGCAAACTTTTGCCGAAAACCAAAAGGCAACTATCGACCCTCATTAATTTTACTTTTAAAGTCATTACGGGTTAAATTTAGCCAAATTAATACGTTGCAAAACTTTTGGCCAACCCAGCACAGCACAGCAAAAAAGGCTTAAAAAAACAAGAAGCAAGCAAGGGGTGTGTGGCGGGGTGGGGCGTCTGCAGTGGCGCATTTGCATTAGCAACCAAATAGCAACAAACAGCCGACACAATTTATAGTTTATCGTTGGTATCGATAAGCCAACTTGAAATTTTAGTGCTATTAGCGTTGACCTTCGCCAAAAATGGGGGTAGTCCACAGCCAGACGACGTAGACGACGACGACGTCGAGGACGACGATGGCGACGTGGACTTTACTTGAAATCAAATGCCAAATGAGAAATTAAAACAACAACAGCAACAACAAAAGCAACATCAGAAGCGACAAAAAAGGTTACAAAAATATGCGGTGCAAACTTTTTTGGCAAATTAGTCTGGGCCCAGGACCAGAGCCAGAGCCAGAACCAGAGTCAGAGCCACAGCCAGAGCCAAAGCCAGGCAGAGCTCAGCCTAACCTCAAACCCCAAACCATAGTCAAGTCGGGTCCGGCGCAGTGTGCCCTGGTAGTGTCCTGTCCTTAGTGCTAGAAAGCGATTCCTACGATTCCTTTTCCTCGGTCTAGGATGGCAATGGCACTTTTTGGGTAAGGGGTTGAGTGGGGAGTGGGGGGATTTGTGCCTAAGGCATGGGGTACTTTGACTTCGATTTTCTGTTGATTTGTACTTGTTTTGGTTTTTGAGTTTTATGCAATTTTATTTGTATAAATACCGGAAGCCAATGGGTGGCTAGAGAAACGGCTGACAAGGAGGAGGAGGAGCGAGTAGGGATAGTAGCAGTCGGGGCTTTGCAGGCAATAAAGAACTTTGGAAATTAGTCGATGGGCATATATAGAGTACTCTATTGCCCAAAAAAAGACTTTGTCAGTGTGAGAGAGCCACAGTTTTTCAGCCTTTGCAGTTCTTATACAAGTTTGTTTTTTTTTTTTTTTTCTTTGCTCATATCGATGACGACGACGAGGACGACGACGAGCAGGATGGCAGCTACACCCTGTCGTCCAACACAGCAAAGTTAAGCAGGAAGTCGTTATAAGGGTCGGGTTAAGGTTGAATTTGCAATGCAGTTGATTTGGTAGTGGTAAATTCGTAAATTCTAAACGATTAGTGGAACTTCTTCTTTTGGGTACAGACACTAAACTTTCGCTGGTTATGACTGGTTATCAAGGAAATGTAGAAAAAAAAGTCTACGAATGCCAAATCCCCCAATCAATGATAGATACTGATGTCAGACCAGTTGTTGCCATATAATAATAATAGTAATAATACTAAGAATTATTTCTTATGGACTCCAATAAAGCAATTGAGCCAAATATCTTTTGTCAAGTGTTTATGATCTTTATCTTAGACATGGTATGTACAACTTGATAAGTCCATTGGGCTAAATATCGGCTGACTATCTATATTTATCACAGCCTTGAAGATTAAGCTGTTAACCACAATTTGTATTGGTTTAAAATGCAGCTAAAAGACAACAAAATGTTTTTTTCCACAGCCGCCGGAATTTGCTGTACTTATTGTTGTAATTGTTGTTGTTGTTGTTGTTGTCGTGCGCTGTGTTTATCTTTTTTCTTGCAGATGAATGGCCCTCGAGGCATATTTGTCAACATCATCAACAAACCAAGCGAGCTCAAAACCCCAAACCCCAGACTCAAACCCCAAGCCCAAACCCAAGCCCCAAACCCAAACCTGAACCCGCAGCCAAATGTAACGTAAGCAAAAGCCTGTGGCGTAGGCGGAGGGGGGGGGGGGGGAATGGACGCAGCAGTCTCGGTCTTGGGCTCGACTCGTCTCATAGATATATATTTATGATATTTAAAAGCTCTTAGATACAAACAACAGACAAGGCGCAATTCGCGTCTGCTTTGAGGGGGGGGGCGCGTGGCAAAAAGGAAGCTGCATTTTTGTCCTTGCCGTTTTGTTTGGGTCTTTAAATGCCAGACAGCCTTCAAGAGAGCGCACACAGGCTTCTACGGTTGGGTGGGCGCAAGAGTTGGGGGAGGGAGGGGGCGGGATGGCACTGTGATTTTCATGCTAACTGTTTGCGGCAATATCTGTGGCACGTTGCTGTTGCTGTTGTTGTTACTCTTGTTGAGCTGGTTAAGCTTGAAAATTGTTTTCATAATGCCAGCCAGTCGATGACTGCCAATACAAGCAAGAAAAAACAATGCTAAAAATACAAAAAAAAAAAAAAAATCGAAATCGAAACCAGAAGCAAAAACAATTGTTTCTTTTGACTTTTTTTTTTTTTCGATCAGTGGCACTCAAACTGTGGCAACTGTGTTTCTTGGCGTCCTTTGATATGCAATCCCCGTGAGAAACGCAACACTTGGCGTTGGCCAAAAACTAGTTGCTGGTCGAAAACGAATTTTGGCAACGTCGCAGCATTTTGCTCACTTGCTGAGCAAATCAATTAATGTACTGTTACGACTCGAATGGCAACTAGATATTTGCCACAGGAAAGGGATTGCCTCGTCTGGGGGGGGGGGGGGGCCTTTTTGTGGCCCAGTTCGAGCGGCTTAGCAGCAGTTGCCAACCAAATGAGTTAATTAACTAAAATGCGGGTGACTTTGCTCGTGTTTTACTTTCTGAGCTTTTTTGGTTGGTTTCTTTCTATTTTTTTTTTTTTTTTGTTCAGCACACACCCACACACACACACATGTGTGTGTGTGTAAGAGTGCGGGCAGTTGTATAGGCTCGTTGGCCACTTCAAATGGCTCGCCGCCCGCTTGCCGCTTTTGTGTGTGTGTCCAGTCTGTGTGTGTGTGGTCAGCTTATGGCAGAAAAGGCTTTAGTATTGAGCACCCTTTTAGCGTTTCTTTTTTTTTTTTTTTTTTACTTTTTTGGGGCACTTTTCTGTTTTTTGGTTTTATTTTTTGACGGGTTGCACAGCGAGTTTCATTTAATATTTTTGCATGTGCCGGCGTTGCCACTTCAAAGGACCTACCAAAAAATAGCAAAAAACCAAAAAAAAATATACCAAAAAAAAAGGAAAATAAAAAAATTAAGTGAAATGTTAACAGCGGGACCAATGTGCAATGCTGTTATCATTTCTATTAGCCCCAAAACGAGCGGGTTCCAAGCACAGCTTGAACTCTTAATGGGCCCATGTAAGCGGCTGGAAGGGTCTATACATTTTACTTCAATTGGCGCTTCATAGAAATTACTGGCAGGTCAACAAAAAAAAACAAACCAGTTTGGGGCAAGCAGTGTGCAAAATTTAAGCAAAAGATTATAGCTGACTTTAAACTTAAATAATCTTAAAATAAAAAAAGAGAAGAAAAAAATAGAAGAGTTAATTTAAGTTTTAAGCTTTAAATTTTGCTCTTCGAGATGCTTTAAAGTTAAATATTATTATTTAAAAGTGACCAAAACTTGAGCAATTATTTTTTTCTGATTTTGAGGTCAAGTTTACAAAAATTTGTTTTTTGGTTTGAATATTTGCACTCAATATTATTGTGGCTACAATTTCAGCCTGTTCCATTTATATTTTTTTGTATTTTTCTAGAGGTTTCGCTTTCAAGTTGATTGTGGGTTTAGAGCTCAAAGGTTCTCTCAAGGATCAGCCGCTGGGCAATTGAGCTCTTGTTATTTATTTTTTCTGTGTTTTTTTTTGCACGCTCTCTTCAGCAATTGTAGCAACTATCGCATGCACACATAAGCACTTCAGTGCTATACAACCAAGTCAAATACCACTCGCCGACTACCTCCCAAGACCCCCCCCCTCCACCCTCCGCCGCTTGCATTGGCCTAACTGTTACCCCAGCTCACAACGCTCAACGCTCTCAATCGCTGTGCGAGTGTGTGCGAGTCGTGCGCGCGGCACATGTCAAAAAGCGCGCACTTTCGAACAGAAAAAGATTCCAGCCCTTTGGCAATGTGTGTGTGCGAGTGTGTGTGTGTGTGTGTGTGTGTGTGTGTGTGTGTGTATTATAATGCATAAATACTCGTACTCTTTTTGGTAGTCATGAAGAATTTTTTTGCATGCAGCATTGTCTCAAGCTGTTTTCTGAAGTGAGTCGAACGGTCGACGCGTTATTTTGTCGCATGGCAGCTGTCAGACAGAGAAAAAAACAGCCGAGAAATGTTATGGAGACACACTGATTGAGCGAGCAAGCGAGAGAGAGAGAGAGAGAGCGTGAAGTAGGGGTAGGGTCAGCAGGGAGTATGAGGGAAGCAGCACTCTTTGTAATTAGTACGAATGCGACGTTATGAATTGTGCTTCAAGCTCAGCTCGAGTGCAAGTTCTTGTTGTTATTGTTATTGTTATTGTTGTTGTTGTTGTTGTAGGCGGTCGCAACCCCTCAGGAGCATAAAGAGTCAAAGCAAAAGCAATGGCAAACAGCAAACAGCGGCAGCCTCAATTTGTTGCCGGGTCTGGGAAACGTCGCTGCATTCTTTGGCAGCACAATAAATCAAAGCAAATCAATGCAACGTCCGCTGGAAAGTGGGAGTCGGGAGTGGCCACAGACAGGGTGCAGATTGAGAATTTGAGATTGCATTTTGAGCTTTGATTTAGGGGCGGCAATCAGTTATTGTCCTGACACATTTCAGTATGAGTTCAAAATACAACAAGAAACAAAAAAAAAAAATAATAATAATTTTGAGGCAGCTTCTGCCAATGCCACTTAAACGCCTACATGACTTGACAAGTGGGTTGGGGAAAATGGGGAATATATTCTGACGCTGCTAAGCTACCCAAGAAAAATAAAGCTAAGGCGTTTTAACAATTACACACACATTAAACGTGAGGCAAGCGGCAAGCGGCAGTCGTCAGCAGCAGCAAAAGACTTGTGATGGACGAGGGGTAGGCAACAAGGGGTTAAATATGACAGTGTGTGACAGGTGTTGTTTAATGTGTGTGTGTGTGTTTTTTGTGTGTGTGTGCATCTGTGTTTACAGCCATTGAAAAGTAAGAAAATGAAGAGAAAAAAAATGTAGCACGACATTAGGCGCAATGAACGACGCAGAGTGTAAGACTTGATAGCTGTAAATGCAAAAAAGAAGGAAACGCCACACAAAGATGCTCCACCTGTCATGTGTGTGTGTGTGAGTGTGTGTGTTTGACAGTTATATGTGGTCCTGTCAATGTGAAAAGTGGTTTGTGGCTTGGTGTGTGCATTTAACAGAATGCATAGAAAATGACAAGCCAAAGAGAGTGAAAGAGAAAAGTAAGGGAAAGGGATGTGGAGAGAGAGAGAGAGAGAGAGCGAGAGAAAGAGAAAGAAATGGAGTGCATTATGTTAAACATATTTGCGCAACAGCAAAAAAAAATAGAAAAATACTCGAATATTCCCAGATATTTCCTTTTGACCCTCAACTCGGCTTCGCTCGAATTGCATTGCAGAACAAAACAAGCTAAAACATTACGTTAAAATTAATAACCAACTAAGTGGGATTATTAAGAAGTTGCCAGATATTTAAAATGTTGTTGCCAAGATTTATGCTTTCAGCGATCCATTAACTTTTTAATATGCGCTGCAGCAAATATTGTTTTTTTTTATTTTTATGTTTTCTCCACGCTAAGCTCCTTTTACATATATATTATTTGTTTGTGTAATGCCTTCACACACTTGCACACAACTACACACACAAACGCACACACACAGTTGCCATATTTGCTGCGTTTTTATTTTCGGGACATGCCTTTGCATTTGCTTTACAATTTCAAACATCATTAGCAACGCACACAAACACACACACACACAGAGTGATGGTGAGGTGTAAGGGGTGCAAGGACAAACAGAGAGCTTTTACACACACACACACGCATATATCCCTTTTTGCTAATTATTTATTTAAATATTAAACAAAAAATAAACCCAAACACACACACACGCTGAAAGAGAAACAGAACGAATGCCAGAGAAAGAGAAAGATGGGAAAAGATGGCTGATGAGAGCGAGATTGCGAGCCATTAAAACTGCAACAAACAACAAGAATACAAAAAAAATATAAAAAAAATAGACACAAACAAACACACAGATCAACGCTGGAAAAAAAGAAGATGTGAAAAGAGTAGCAGAAAATCAACAGAAAAAAAACACACACACGTCGAAAGAAGACGAAAATTATGTATTGATGTTGCTGTGAGAGGTGGAATAAGGTGTGGTTTTAACGGGGGGTGTGGGGGAAGGCTGTGCGAAGTTGAGTTGTATTTGCTATCTGTGCAGCAGCAAAGACGTACGCAGTAAATACAAAAACAAAAACAAAACAAAATATATAAAAAAAAAAGCAACAACCAACGACGAGCAACGACGAAGACAAAGTAAAGCACGAGCAGCGAGAGAGCGAGCGAGCGAGGAGAGTGAACGAGATATATAGATGCATGCATGCAAAGCTCGCACATAACTGTACATACACTCTACACTGGCTTGGCACATCTGTCTGTCTCTCTGTCTGCCTGTCTGCCTGTCAGTCTGTCCTTCTGCTCAGTTATGTTCCGTCTGCCCAGTTAACTAATATTTTCTAATTTAAAATTCTGTTTCTTTTTTATTGCCTGACACACACACACACACACACACACACACACTCAGATATATATATACACACACGGGAACTCCCCAAACATGATGTGTGTATGTAAATTTATAAAATTTCTATTTACTTATCAAAAATCAGGCAGCGACGAGCCATTGAAAAAACAAAGAGTTGTATTTATTATTAGCCCTCACCCTCCTCACCCGGGCACAATTCGCACAGCAGGCAATGAAAAACATGAAGTTAAAACTGAAGAAGAAGAAGCAAAAGATGATGAAGGCGCAGCAGCTGGAGGGGGGGGATGGGGGGTTGGTTAGAAATGTAGGTTGAGGGATTTGTACTGGTGGCGGGGAATTCAATGTTTTGCTGCTGTGGATCCTGTGTACGCCCAAATGTATGCTATACAAAATATAAATTAGCTTTGATATGCGAAGCCGCTGGGCGTTTGGCCGGGGCTGAAAGTGGGTGTGGAAGTCAGTGTAGAAGTGGCAATGGGACTGGGACTGGGAGTGGAGCTTGACAGAGTGGGCTGAATTGTAAAAAAGGATTATATACACGCGTGCTTCATATGTATGTGTGTGTGTGTGTGTGTGAAAAGATGCTGAAAAAAGGATTAATGCGCGCGCCAAGCAAGAAGACAGCAACAACAACCGTACAGGAGGGGGGAGGGTGTAGAAGAGAAAGGGCGGCAGCTATATGCTTCGATTTTTAATGCGTCATATGACAAGGCAGCCAGCAGTTATGTGTGTGTGCGTGTGTGTGAGTAATTGTCTGTCCTGGTCTGACAAGAGGCAAGCAAAAATCCAAAGTTGCGAGTTGAGCGACTGCTGGAAAGAGTTAAGAGTGCGTGGGAGGGGGGCGGGGGTTTTGGCATTTGGGGGCTGCAAAGTGTCAAAGAAAAATGTATGCGGCATTTTCTTTTCAAAAGCTACAGTTACACACAGCTGCTGGTGTGTGCGTGTGTGCGTGTGTGTGTGTGTGTGTACGTGTGTGTGTGTGTGTGTGTGTGTGTGTGTGCTTGCATCAAATTAGATGATTTCTAATTGGTATCTGTTGAGAAAGGAGTGGCAGGGATTAAAAGTGACACATTTGAAGGCTTCAGGGGGGGGCTGAAGTAGGATATGGCATATGATAGATTTACCCAGATCAAAGCCGCCTAAAATATCGCTGCAGATAAGCTAAAAAAACACAGACTAAAAGCGTTTTGCAACATTAGTTAATATGGCCAAGTTAAGAGCAATGCAAAATGTATGCAAATGTTTCGCTCGAAATGCTGATTTCTTATGGCTTCTGCTCATTAACAATCAAAACCCAAGCGAATGCCTGCCTGCCTGCCTGTGTGTGTGTGTGTGTGTGGACAACCCTTTCCATTGTGCAGCCTCCAACCCTGGCACACTCACACCCCCACACACACACCCCCCGCACACATGAAAGTAATAATAATTTTTTGGCTTATCCTTATTATTACATAAAGTATGCATACCTTTTTGTAGCTGGACATGCACGTTTCAGCCTCCACCCGCTGCTGACCAATCGTACATCAAAAATTAACGCACACACACATAACACACACAAGATGTGTGACCCTTTTTTTTTGTTGTGGCATTGTTGTAGCTGCCCCTGCTCCCCCCAACTCCCAGACTCCCCTCGTAACCAATTTCGAACGCTCTTTTGGTCACTTTGTTCGTAGGCCTTTTTGGCAACATTTTATGGAAAACACAACACAACAACAAAAAAAAAAAAAAGTAAATAATTAAGCATTACACTGACCAAATAGCACACACACACACACACACACACACACACACAACAAAGAAATGAGGTGTGGGTTTTTGGCGGGGGGGAACTGTGGGTCAGATCAAGTCAAGGCACACACGATCCAGACAAATACAAATAAATATATAAATCGTGTATATATGTGGGCAGTGCGGGGCCATACAAATAATAATTAGAAGTCCCTTCTCACACCCCTCCCTCTTTTTATACGTGTGTGTGTGTTTGGCTTTTACTTTGTTTTTTTGCGTGTGTGTGTGTGTGTAATTTTTGACATTTTTATGCGGGCCTCAAACTAAAGGCAGCTCAACCAAAAAAAAACAAAAAAATAAAAAAAAATAAAAAGCTTTTCAAAGTTAATGTGCCTAAAAGGGTGAGTGGGTTGGGGTTTCGATGTACATCCGGGTTGTGCATGTGTGTGTTTGTTGTGTGTGTGTGTGTGTTGGTGTATAACATAAATTTGACACTGCAAAATTGTAAAATCTAAGAGAAAATAATGATTTCTATTTAGCTGCAGGTACAGTTGCGCACAAAAATAGGCAAAAAACACACACAGGAAACCAGTGTTAATAATAAGCTAAACAGAAGAGTCCAACCCAGTCCAACCCAGTCCAACCCAGTCCAACTCCTCATCTATTTATTCCAGGACATAGATATGAGCATTGTTATTGAGGCTTCAAAAAAAAAGGCAGACAATGCACATTATTCCAGGGCCTAGCCTAGGGCATCCTTTCATTTTTCAACCCCTCTTTTTTTTTTTTGTATTATTATTATCTTTAATGAATCCCAATCTATGAATATTTATATATATATAAAAGAGTTTAGTTTGGACCTAAGTCCAAACTAGGACGTCATATATATATATATATATATATATATATATATGGCAATTAGCATATAAATAAGCTCTGATTTTGAGATGAATGTTAAAGCGAAATAGATGGGCGGCAAGTTGGGGAGGGGGGGGGCGGGTTAGGTAGAGTGCCTTGGGTTTGTGTCTTGTGCCGCTGTGCTATCTATCAAATCTTTAATTAAGCCAAAAATTAAGCAATTAATTCTGTTGCTTAGACGAGAAGAGGAAAAGAAGCCTTTTGGCGTTGCCATCCTTTAGCATTTTACAATTTCAATCAAAATTTCCAATCAATGTCAATTCATTATGCGCCCAGCCAGCCAGCAAGCAAGCAAGCACCAAGGACAGCCACAAAAGATGCCTCATCGCACACACACACACCCGCACACACACACCCGCACACACACACACCTACACACAGTTACCTCGTAGCAGGCACCAAGGCAACACCGTCTGATGGAAACGCTTGAAAAGCAACCCTGATCAGGCAATGGAAACACGGCGCTGGCATTTTTAATGAAAGCCACGCAGAAAGTTCCCTGTCAAGTTTTGGCCTAATCAAAATCGACAACATTTTATAGTTTGACCGGGAAGACAGACAGACAAGCCAAGCCAAGCCAAGCAGACAGACAGGCAGACAGTCAGACAGACAGTTAAGACACCACCAGAGAGAGAGAATGGTAAGGGGGCGTGGCAGTGAGTGTGTGACAAACAAATATTTGAAAACGTAAATCAGAAATCTTTCACTTTCATTTGGCAATCCTTTTATGCCCTTTTACTGATGCTGGGCCGCTGCCAGCTGAATGCTAAATACTGTATGCTGAGAGGGGGAGGGGGGATGGAAGGAGTAGGGGTAGATAGTAGCTTGTCCTGGGGTCCTGGGACAAAATCGAAAAACATTTCGTGTATTAAAACCGAAACGAATTAATTTAATTAATTACAATCATGTCTTATTAGAGACGTATGAAGACGATGATTACGACGAAGACGTAGACACAGTAAGAAGGGTTCGAGACTCACTCAGCAATAGGATGTTGGCATGAAGGGGGTGAGTGGGGGGAGGGAAGACAGTTTTGTTGTTGTTGTTGCCAAAAGAGTTGCGAGTTGTGAGCGAAATGCTTTTGTTTTAAGTGTTGTTCTGGGCATAGCAAGGCTTTTGTGCGGGAGGTGGGGTGTGGGGTGTGGGGTGTGGGGTGTGGGGTGTGGGGTGTGGTGTGTGGGGTGCGGTGGTGATGGTTTTGGTGGTGCTCTGTTTGCTCGATACGTAATAGCGTATATTTTATGCTCACATCATTTATAAATGCCTGATTTGTTATTTACAAAACGAGACAAGTTGCGGCATTTTGGATTGTATGGGATTTCGCTATGGGACTGTGTTAGTGTGTCTGTGTGTGTGTGTGTGTCTGTGTGTGTATATATGTGTTTTGTGCTGCCACTTAATTTGAATTTGAGTAATTGCCAAGATGTTGGCGTGTCTTGCGGCCAATAACAATGGGCCAACAGTGAAGCACTTACATAGTTTTGGCTAAAGGCAACAACCAGCCAACTGTCGACTTTAATGGCTAAAACTGTTTTTTTAGCAGCAGTGTTCAAAATGCTTTTGCTTTCTACTAGTAAATTTAATATTCAATGCTAGGAAAATTCGTTTTGGCAATACACAAAAAAAAATACTTTAAACACAAATTTATTCTGTGTGTGTGTGTGTGTGTGTGTTTAAGCTAGTCATACATAATTTGTGTAACAATCACAGCAAGCTGAAAAATGACAATGTGCGGCCCACATGACGCATACGCAATATTTATTGGCAACAGCAAAACAAAACTCAAAGAAAATTTGCTGCTCAGCTGCAGAGTGTGCGAGTGTGTGTTTGTGTGTGTATGTGTGTGTGTGTGTGTACGCCTGTCTATATGTCAGACAAGCTGCATACTTCTTTTTACACTTTGTAGCCATTGTTGCTGTTGTTGTTGTTGTTGTTGTTGTTGTTAATTAATTTCTGTAAAAATATTTATTATTATTAGCGACTGCGGCAAAGCGGCAATGCACTCATCAGCAGACAGGCAGTGAGAGAGAGAGAGAGATAGAGAGAGAGTAGCCGAGAAGTAGATTGCATGCCAACGATCCATGCTCCTCGTTGCTTGCACACTCACTTCGCCCCCCCCCCCCCCCACCACACCTCCTTCTGCTCACTCACCAGCGCACACACTTCGCGGCCCTCCTTCTGCGCCCTCACCTGCCGCGCTCCGCTCTCAACGACTTGACTGTCACTAAACGGCTCATCTAACTGCAATGCTTCATAGAAATTTCGTTTGTATGATGCTGTGTGTATGGCAAGGAGAGCGGTTACAAGGGGATAGTGGGAAGAGAGGGGAACAGGGAATGGGGAATGGGGTCTGGCTGCCTTTCTGACTTATTTTTGCAACAACAATGAATGCTCAGACGGACGCAAATCACAAAATGAAAATCGAAAAGTGCATGGTTTCTATACATTGTGCGATATATATATATATATATCTATATATATATATATATATACAGATCTATATGAATAAGCATATATTTATATATGTGCTTATTTTTTTTTTTTAAGTGCAGATAGATTTGTATCTGGCTTATGGCAACATCAAATTTACACTCCAACAGACGATGATGTCGTCGTTGTCGCTGTCGTTGTCGATGTTGTTGTTGTTTTTATTGTTGTTGTTGTTGTTGTTGTCGTCGTGCCAGTCAGTCAGTCAGCCGCGTCGGCCGCTGCCCCATCGCAGTGCAGACCATGCCCACCCGCCGTGCCACCCCTTTGTACGATTATAAAAATAGGCAAATAATTATTTAAGAATTTCTTGATTAATTGGCAGCGTTGTTGTAGTTGTTGTTGTTGCTGTTGTTGCTGTTGTTGTTTTGGCTCTTCTTGTTGTTGGTGAATGCAAATTTTGCGTTGCCGTTGCCATTGCCGTTGTCGTTGGCATCAACAGGGCCATTTTGGCCAACACTTGATTGCATTTTCAATTGTTTGCCGTTATGCATTTTTGCCAATAATTTACATAAGTGGCATCCTCGCATTGTATTTTTTTTCTATTTTTTTTTTTTTGGCATAGACACAAGAACTGTTAAAAATAAATACAGCGCCATTGTGGCTGTGACTCAATGATTGAAGATGCAACAACTGAAGTTGCAACAAACGGCTAATAAACGGGCCAAAACTAGTTTTGTCAGCCCACAAATTATGAGCTTAATCAGCAAAAATGAAAAGATTTGAAGAAGAAAAAAAAAAAAACAATCGAAGTTGCTCGAAATGATCTGATCTGCAGCCAAGTCAAGTCAAGTTGACTAACCTGTCTCAGACAAGGCGAACACGGCGCAACACTCTGTGGCAGCCACACATCAGTCCACACTCCAAAGTCTATGCACCAATTAGCATATTTTATATCAATTCCTGTCATGCATTCCACACCTAGCAAATGTAGCTGTTTTTGTTGTTGTTGTTGTTGTTGTTGTTGTTATTGCCGCCCAAACAATTCAGAAGACACAACCAGCACAAAGGCTTGCATTCGCTTATATATGCTATCTCGCTCTTACTCTCTTTGCCTCTGTCTTTCTATGTGTCTCTCTATGTACATATGTGTCTCGTTTATTTTTATCAACTTTAGTTTGGGTTTATTTTTTTTCATATATATATATATATATATTTTTTTTTTTTTTTGCAAGACACTGGCACACGCAATCAGCAATTGCCACAGTCACAGTCTCAGTCACATTCACAGTTGCACAGATTCAAATATACATACACACGCACAAATATATATATATATATATATCTACAGAATCATCTTGTCGTTTCGCATAAATAACTGTCGCAGTAAGTCCCGCTACACTCCCCCTACCCTTCTCCTTCACAAACCAATTCGCTTTCTGTCTGGCATTTATCTGTATGTCTCTGCGTGTGCATGCATTATTTCATTAAAGTATTACAATATTAATTCGATTTTCACTAATTGACAAGAAGCAGCAGAATCAGCAGTAATCATCTCTTTCTCTTTCTCAACTCTTTCACACTTTGTACGCTTGTCGCGTATATTTATATATGTATGTATGTATATATTGTGTATGTTGATCATTCGCTGTTGGTTTTCGTCTTTTCCCTTTCCACTCTCATTCAACGTTCCTTAATATTTTTTTTTATTCTCCTCATTCCTAATTCTAGTTTTGATATTTATTTTTTAGTCCGCGACGCCCCGAAGATTTCCTTTTGACCCGAGGGAGCTGTTGACCTGTCGCATGTGGCCTACTAAATGGCCTTGAAGGCTGCATAGTGCCATCCAGTGGCTCAGCTGCAACACCATCGCAAAAACCAACCCGCCCGCCTACACACACACACACAACAAATTGGGCAAACTGGCGAAAAATGCGCGCGAAAAAAATAATAATAAAAAACAGAAAGAAAAAAAAAATGTAAAAATATAAATAAAAACCAACAACGAAATTTTCGCGCGCCACCAAATGGTGGGGTGGTGCTGCTGAGCGGGGCGGCTCGGTCGCAGGGTGAAAGTGTATTTTGTGTGTGTGTTGGGGGGGGGGCTTTTGGGGGAGTTGGGGCATGTGTCTGTTGCGGTTTTCATGTTGTGCGTAGCTGTCATCGTTGTCTCGAACAAACTGTTGCTGCCACACCCAGTGGGACACAATTCAAATGCCCGAAGCACATTTGGCGCACAGCGTTAGGCAACAAATTGTTGCAAATGTTGGCGCTTTGAACTAAACTCGAATTGAGCAGCACACATTGCATCTAATGTGCTTCTGCCACTGCTGCCACTGCTGCACTGTTGCCTGTGCCACAATGGTCCAACTGGGTCTCTTTTGCGACGGCTGACTTTGCCTTGGCGTTATTGGCGTGTTTTGCATTCTGTTGTTGTTGTTTTTGTTGTTGCGTTGTTGTTGGCTGACCACAAAGTACAAATCAATGTGTAAATGTGCCCCACTGTGTGTGTGTGTGTTTGTGTGTGTGTGTGTCGGTGTGGGTGTGGCCCTAGAGTGTATCATCGTCATCATCATCTGCACATCACAAACACACACACAAACACACACAAACACACACACACACACACACACACATACACATACACACACACACAGCACATGCCACGTGCGGCTTGGCTTGGTCAATGCCAGCTGGCCGGCCGGCCTTGTCGTCGTGTTTTGAAAATTGTGTCAATTGCAGTGCTCACTGGTCTGTCTGACCCCCCCCCCTCCCCCTCTGTTATTACCATTCAACCCCTTACCACAACATTCCTACATCTACCCGGGGCAGTGTCAACAACATGCGACATGTCGCACAAAAATGCTGCACGCATTTGGATGGGCAACAAACACCAACAAAAAAAAAAACAAAAAAAAAACAAAAAAAAAACAAAAAAAAAACAAAAAAAAAACTTATAACACTCGCCGCCAAAGCAAAATAATCAACTAAATTTTGCCAACCAAAAATTACCCTTCTCTCTGCTCATCATGCAACACAAGCGTGTTGCATATCTTTCGCTGAGTTTCTTTTAATTTTTTTTAAGCTATTGATTACTTTTTCTAAGCACAGAAATTGTAAGTTAAATGCACAAATTTTCTCACTTCTGACTCCTGTTTGGAGTCTCCTCAAAAAAGACCAGTCCAACGTGGCACCAACCCAATTTCCAACCACGTTTGTTCTCACTTTATCAGTGTATGTGCAACTATGACTGTATTTGTGTGTGTGTGTGTGTGTGTGTATAAATTTCTAACGGCGACTCTTTTGGTGACACATGCAACTTAGAGCTTCTGGTTCCGGCAGGCTGCAGCAGTGCTGCATTTCATTGTGATGTCTGCAACAGCAAACAGCAAACAGCAACAACAATGTGGCATATGCCTCCCTCCCTGTCTGTATGTCTGTTGGTCTGCCTCTGTGTATGTGTGTGTGTGTGTTAGGCTTGTCTCGACCTGAGCTCGCCTTTGACCTTCAGCATAAATCAAATCAAAATCAATGCTCCCACGCATTTTGCCTGTTAATGCGGTTGATCAGCAAAACAATACAAAAAAAATACAAAAACCAACAAAAAAAAAAAAAAAATGAAAAGAAAACAATAAAAAAAAAAGCAACGAAGAAAAAGAAACGAGACAAGCGCTTAATTTAATTTCCTTTCAGTCTGTGTGTGTGTGTGTTTGTGTGTGTGTGTGTGCGAGAGAATCGAGGCCACAATTTTTGTGAAATTCGATCGAAAGAATTATGTCGAAAGCGAACAGCAACAACAACAACAACAACAACAACAACAACAACAACAAAGGCAACGAATCAGTCAAAGCTCAACGCTTTTTTTTTTTTGCATATCGGCAACAGGAAATCCATGTTTATGTTTAAATTAATAATAAAAAGAGCAAAAACCAAATAATACAAAAAAAATATTTCAGATATGTATGCAGATATATATACATATATATAAATATATATATATATATATATATTTGGTTTTCGACTATTGGAATATTATTGAGATGAGAAATTGAAATGCTGCTGCCGCTGCTGCTGCTGCTGCTGCTGATGCTGACGTCGCTGTCGCTGTCGCTGCTGATGTCTTGGCAACGCGTCGGGGCAATATTATGTGGGGAGGGGTGCGGGGGCATGCGACGCATTAATACAATAAATTATATTATGGCTCTTCCTGTTTGCCCGATAATAATAAAAAAAAAAAAAAAAAGAGCCAGCGACAGAGCCACAGAAATTGAATTGAACGTTTGTCGTTTTGCCCGCTGATCGTCAATGGGGCAAGAACGAGCATGCAGGCAATCTTGTGGCACTTGCGGGTATTGCGGGATGGATGGGCGGTGGCAGGCATTTGCCATAATGAAGTCGATGATGATAATAATGCGTCGACATCGTTGTCGTCTTTGTCGTTGTTGTTTTTTTTTTTTAGTTGCGGTTGTTATTGCTTTTCGTTGTTGTTGTTGTTGTTGCTGTTGTTGTTGTTCTTGTTGTTGCTGCTGTTGTTGTTGTTGTTGTTGTTGGTTTTGTGGTAGATCTGCGCGTCTGATTTGTGCAAATAATTGAAATTTGCATATAATGAATGCAAGCAGGCAAACAGGCGGGCAAACAGAGGGGCAAGCAGAGGGGCAAGCAGAGGGGCAGGCAAGCTGTCAGTGCGGGGGCGACTCAAAGAAAGAAGCAGCAAAGCACTAAAAACGAAAGAGTGTGCAACTGTGTGTGTGTTTGTGTGTGTGTGCTGCACAGTAGCTGCAATCAGTGGTTGCCCGGAAAGGTAGCTACTCGTCTATTGTCAACTGGCACATAAATTACATTTAAGGCGACGCGTCTGACGCCCAAAAAAAAAAAAAATAAACCAAAAAAAAAAAACAAAAAAAAGGATAAATGCAACAGCAACGAGTTAAAAGCGTTAAATTCATTCACATAACAAAAAAACTAAATGTAATAAATAAAAAAATATTAAAAGAAAAAAAGAATATGGAAAAAAGAGGCAAAAGAAATCTTTTGCAGCAGCCTTGAAAAAATGCTTTAAACTTTAAAGTCTGATGATCTTGATCATCATGGCATGGCATATTATCATAATCAAAATCAAGATGATGTTGCGCCTACTTTGTTGTGGCATGGGCGTGGGCGTGCTGCTGTCTGCTATCTGTTGCCAAGGGCTGGCGCGCTCTTCTTGTTCTTGTTGTTGTTGTTGTTGTTGTTGTTGTCGCTTTGCTGCTAATGGCAGGCAGACGAGACAAGTTTTGACATATTTTTTTGTGAAGTGTGTTTGTGTGTGTGTGTGTGTGCCACATTGATGAGGAGGACATGAATGAAACGCAAATGAATGAATACACAGGCAAAGGCACAGGCAAAGGCAGTGTGGCAGAGGCAGAGGCAACGCAAAAAAAAAAAAAAAAAAAAAAAGTACAAGCACCAGAAACAGAGACAGCGACAGACGAGAAGGAGAGACGCGACGCAGGCAGTGCCAGCGCCAGAGGCAGAGGCAGCATTGCCCGGGAATCCCACAGCCAGGCACCGATGTGGCCATCATTATGTGCCGCACAAAATCCGAATAGACTTCAAGCTGACAAACATTTTTAGGCTTACGAAAAACCACAAGCACACACACACACACACACACACACACACACACACACACACACACACACACACACACACACACACACACACACACAAATCCAAGGAAGAACTTACGCGTTTTAACCCAGTTGCCTAAATTAAATCTGATTTTCTGCATTTGTTGTAATTACCTGTAACGAAACATATAAAAAAAAATAAATTGCATTAGTTTTTTTTTTCATAAGAAATATTATTAATATATATATAAATAAGTGACATAATAAGTCATAAATTAATAACTAACTAAATTAATATTGACATACCAAAAAAGATACCTACAAAAACTGACAATATTAGAAAAAAATAAAATTTGCTAAAATTGAATATTTTGTTCAAGTTGCGGTTTACATAATTTTTGATTTACAATTTAGATGCCTTTTAGTTGGCCAACTTATAGCTAAGAACTCACTTCGAGCCGATGAAATTTGTTGCAAGGCTTTTGGCGAGTTGTGATTTTTTTTTTTTTTTTTTTTGGTTAACGCGCGTTTTTTTTTTTTTTGGGGGATATGAGCACGGGGCACGTCGGTAGCCGATTAAAACGCGTCAAATAACAATTAACAACTGATGCAGATAATCAGTGAACAAAAAATTCTGAACGAGAAAATACACAAACATACAAAACACACACACAAACACACACAAAAACACACACAGAGACTGCATACGCATGTCAGCAACATTTGCGATAAACGACAAAATGGAATCAAATCTAAAGCTAAAAAAAAAAAAAAAAATAAATAAATAAATAAAAAGATTTATATACTATATATATAAGTAATGTATAATATGTGTACATATAATAGCAGCAGCTACTGTCTGTGTGTGTGTGTGTAGATTTTAGTTAACACCAAAGTGCTCGACAAAAAAAAAAAAGAGAACAAATACATCATCATCATCATAATTATAAAATTAAATGCTTCTTGCTTGGATATATTTATACACTTTAGTTTTTTTTTTTTTTTTATCAATTTTATTTGTGGCAGCAGCAGCTGCAGAGAGGGGGAGGCCAGTTGGAAGCTTAGCTGCGGCTTGTCAGGTGTGTTTTTTAGTTATAGACGTCATAAATTGTTTGGAAGGCAACGCTTATAATTTTCAATTGCCCTTACTTAGTGCTGCATTTGGCCAGTGTGTGTGTGTAAGTGTGTGTGTGTAAGTGTGTGTGTGTAAGTGTGTGTGTGTGTGTGTGGCAAAGTTGAAATATTACAGCAATACACAAAAAAGCAGAAAGAGCACAAAATACGGAATAAGAAATATGATATATGAAATACGAAATAATACGAAAATACACAGTCGAAATATTTGCTTAAGATATCGTTCAGAAAATAGCTGCCATATTTATATAGAGACGTAATCAAGTCAGTCAAGCAAAGTCAACCAACCAACCAACCAAATCCCCAGTGATTACTGTCTATTGGTCGCCAACGCAACGCGACGACAGATTTCAACAGATACAGTTAAAGACATAGATATACAGTTACAGATACAGTTAAAGATACAGTTAAAGATACTGTTAAGTATAGTATATAAAGATAAGATTCGCGTTATCGCTTATATTATATGGAATGAGTGCTTAGTGTTCAAACAAATAGGTGTATAAATAAACGGATGATACAGATAAGGTGACTAACCTCCCCCTACCACCCCCTCCCCTTTCACTACGAGAGGTATTTCAAGAAGTGGAAGTCGCAGATACCAGCTATAGACATATATATATATATATACATACATACATACATAAATAGGTTTGGGTATAGGTAAAGGCATAGATATAGAAGTGGAATTAGTTTGTTATAACGGTTAATCGCACACGTACACACACACACACACACACACACACACACACACACACACATACACACATTGTTGAAATTGTCATAAATTGTTTAGTTGTTGTCTAAACATGTTGAAAGATTTATGTGCCATATAAAAGAGGCGCTGATCATATAATGATTTGTAAGAAATCGGCCTGTATATACATATATATATATGATATATATATATTTACATAGGCTATAGATACGGTTAGGCAATGGCGTCAGTTAGTCAGTTATTAAATGTTGATGGGCGTGACAAACCTTGAGCTACTTTGCGGATATACCAAAGTATCTGTATCTATATCTATAACTGTATCTGTATCTATATCTGTAGCTGTATCTTTACCCGTATCTGTTACTGCCATAATGCGTAGTTTCTGTTTAGAGATTGTCATTTTATATTGTGGATCAGTGTCATTATGCATCTTTATGAATAATTATTACAAATTATGTGTGTATTTCTGTGTGTGTGTGTGTGTGTTTGTGTGTGTGTGACAATATCAAATTCATTCCAAGCTAAGGTCGTGTGTAGAGTATCTTTTGAGATTGGAGTTTAGACTCGTTTTGTGGTGCTATAAATTACATGCATTGTTAACAGCTTTCGAAAAAAATGATGATAATTATAATAATTAGTTTAAGACTTTATCACCATTTTCCAAAAAAAAAAAATATTATCTTGTTTAGGGCTGAGTAGCTTAAAATTTGTATTTTACTGTCACATGTGAACACCGCCCAATTTAGCTAAAACTTTAAACCAATACGAGCTGACATCTCTCTCGATAACACACACACACACACACATACACACACACACACATTCATAGGGAAGAAGCCTGGGCAGGGCTACGATGGCAGGGTTTGGGTACAGGCACTGGCCAGCGCCCAATACCAAAAAACGAAGAGCTGAAGGCAAAAAAAATTGGTTGAAGTAAAGATATATATATATATATATATATATATATATATAGGTGCATATCTATACACACAATATATATTGAGCGTATGTTTATGTATAGCATGTGTACATACACACACACACACAGTTATTTATGTATATAAAGCAAAATCCCTATAATAAAACTGGGCGGAGCACAAGTGGCAGCAGGAAAAAAAATCAGTAAAATAAGTAGAAAAAAAAAAAACAGAAAAAATACCAAAGCGAGAAATGAAAAGCAAAAGAAAAATCTACCAAGTGTAAAGAAATTGGAGTCGTAGTCAGCATCAACAGCAGAGGGAGCAGGGCAGCGCAGGGCAGAGGAGGGTAGGATGGGGCTGTGGTGGGTCTGAACTGAATGGAAGGAAGCAGCAGCAAATCCTGATGCTCCAAGCGTAGCTCTATCTCTCAATGTGTGTGTTTGTGTGTGTGTTTGTGTGTGTGCGTGCTTGTGTACAAGTGTGTGTTGTGTGAGCACTCGAATAAAATCGAATAAGCATAAAAACGCATGCCATAAGATATGTATGTAAGTGTGTGTATGTAAGTGTGTGTGTAAGTGTGTGTGTGTGTGTGTTGCTCTCTGTCGCTTTAGCTGTACATAAGATGAAGCTTTTGCCAGTATGTGTGTGTGTGTGTGTGTGTGTGTCGTCTCTCTGTGTGGGATACACATGTCTAAGCTGTTGGCTATGGTTCTGTTGGCATATCTAGCTCTGGATTTGGGTTGGCTGCGCCTCGAACGCATGTTCAATAACGACATAAATAACAGGGAACTTACACAAACACACACACATACACACACACACACACTCAATTGAGTGAGTGAGCTGCTTAGCACCTAAAAGCAAGCTACTATTTTGTCACTTTTCTTCTTATATTCTTCTTCATCTTCATCTTCTTCTTCTTCTTCTTATTTTTTTGCAGCTTATGCGTGCATTTGATTACATTCCTTGTTGGCTTGATTTCTCTCTTTTCCACCTCATATTTTTTTTTTTTGCTTTGTCCCTACACATGCACATAGTATATATATATGTATGTATGTATTGACGCCTGACATCTGCCCGCCTCCACCACAGCCCCGTTCTGCGTTCGTCTCTTTGTGCTACTCGTCGCTGGTTGGGCGCAAAAACTTGTCAACCTTTAGCTAAACCCGACTCCGCCGCAGCCGCCCTTCAATTCAATGCCCCCAAAAAACGAACAGGACAAAAAAAAAAAAAAAAAAAACCAGCAATAATATCAGAAAAAAAGGCAGCTAAAACCCGACGAAGGGCGCTCTGTATGTGTGTGTGTGTGTGTGTGTGCGAGAGAGAGAAATTGAGCGGTGGGCAACACGACGACATGATATAAAACGCACGAAGCGGCGGCCCCGGCCCTAAAAGCTTTGTAGCTGCTGCTGCTGCTGCTGCTGGTGCTGCTGGCGCTGGCGTTGCTAGCGCTGCTGCTGCTGCTGCTGGGGTGCTTGTCGTTGATGGCTTCCCAATCGAAATCGATGTTCGTATGTACAACGCTCCTGCTGCTTCTTTCGTTTTGCCTTCTTCTTTACTGTATGTTTTTTTTTTTGGCAACCACCCATAGCAGAAAATAAAAACGTTATTCGCTTTAGCATTGGCGCTTTCGCTCATTCTATCTGCCTATTCTACTCACTCACTCTCTCTCTCACTCCCTCTGTATGTGTGTGTGTGTGTGTTGGTTTGTGCTCAATAAGAAAAACAGTGTAAAAAAATAACGGTTCCTTGGCAGCTTTAAGACGTCGCTTTAAGGCAGTTCTCAGTGGATGCTGCCTGCTAATGCTGCCCGCTGCCTGCTGCCTTCTGCTGCTGCATTGAGCCGAGTGAAAGTGGCGCTGGCGTTGTTATGGCTGTCTGGCTGCTGATTTTGTTCCTCACTCATTTTAATAAAAATTCAATACATGCGCTCGCTCGGCTGCTGCCGTTGAGTGAAGGGAGAAAAGGACGACAACTGCGCCCAGAGAGCGACGCGACGCAAAAAATAAATAAAAGTAAAGTAAATAAAAAAAACAAAAAAAAAAGGAAAAAGCAGAAGAATGTACACACATACATACATCAAATTGGATTGGATTGGTTTTGGTTTCGGTGGGGTAAAGTGGCGTCGATGATTATTGGGTGGTTCTCGCTTTTTTCACTTGCTTCGATATTCTTTTTTTTTTCTTTCCTTCTTTTTTAGCTGATTGGCTGGGCTGGGCTGCGCTGGGGGGGCAATACTGGGGCGGTTATTCTGGGGCTGTCTCATTTAACATATTGACAGCCATTGGGCGCCCATTTGCAGGTTGTTGTTGTGTTGTTGTTATTTTTTTTATTTATTTTTTTTTTATATATATTTTTGCTCGCTGCTTTTACGATTTGTTCTCAGCACATAAAAATTGAGCGTCAATTGAATTCGATTGGGCGAAGGCGACGCACGAGTGAGTGAATGGTTGTGCGTATGTTTGTGCTGGCGTGAGTGGGTGTGTGTGAGTGTGTGTATCGGTGTGTGATTGTGTGTGTGTGTTAGTGTAGGGAGCCAATGTGAAAAAAAGCAGCTGTACAACTGACTGTAGCTTCGTAGTAGGAGATTGAAAATGCTGTTAACCTTTTACACACACACACACACACACATAAACACATACATCTACAGATTGCTGCTTACGTAGCTCCCTTTTTGATGCATGTAGGTAAGTATGTACTCACATATGTGTATATATAGCCAAACATATATGGATTGCTTTCGATATTATTGGCAACGCCTTTTCGCCTCGCTATATATACAGGCAGATAGGAGTGTGCAGGACGCACATGTATTGGTATTATTGAAACGACTTGTGATTGGTTTTCGCGCTGCGTGTGCGGGTGTGAGCCTGGATGTGTGTGTGTGTGGGTGTGCGTGTGCTTGAGTGAGTTGCCGTGTGACCATTGGCACGCATTTACCTGAAGCTGAGCTAAACTTTATGTGGCACATCAGTTGAACACATTAGTTATTATCTAAATAGACTACTATTTATAGTCAATTGGTTTAAAATTATAATATTACTTTCATATTTGTGTCATATCTGTATTAAGTTATCATTATTTTGTGACTAATTTATCGCCATATGAAATGATTCAATTATTTATGCTTAGCTGATGATTCATTAATTTCTGTATTTTTCCTTTAATATAGATAATAAATGTTATCATCTCTGCTCCATTATACCAAAATAAATACAAATGAGTCAATTAATGGAATTATGAGTTCAAACATTTTTCGAAATTCATAATGAATATTTAAATTGTGTGTGTGTATAAGTTTTAATGAGCAAGTGTAAACTAACGAACCAAAAAATTAGTCACGTATTTAAGATCACTCTTAATCTACATGAGTAAAAAAAAAACAATAATCCTTTTTATATGAATTACTTTAAAGAGAATGTCGAATACATTGAAGAAATTCAACGAAAACTATTCAATTATTTATATAAATATAAAATATAATATTTTTTTAATTTTAAGTCCAACTTAAGCTAAAAATCCGACTAAGCCAAAGAACGAGCACATTTCTATGTGTGATTATGTGGCATGTATTTTATGTACTTGTATGGGTGTGTCGTACCTAAGCACGCGTTGTGTCCATTGGCGCCTGAACCCTCGCCCTACCTACTGACCTCCCCTTACAGCAGAACACCTTTCACACACAACACAACACACACACAGTCAACCCATGCGATCGACCACTTTCCATTTGGTCGAGGCTGGTCGGGTGCTGGTTGCATGTCAATATTTAATGTACCAAAGCTGTCAATGTGTGCTGCACACTCATACACACACACACACACACACACGTATGTATGGGCAGGCGAACGAATCAGCCAGTACAAGTGGCCGTGTCTGTGTGTGTGTGTGCGCCAGTCAATAACATCCAATCAGGTTTGTTAAAAATCTATCTATATATGATGTTCACGATGACGGCGACGCAGTCGATGTCCGCACGCAGACACACACACACACACATACACATAAGCTCGAGCTGGCAAGGCGAGAGAGAGAGACAAAAAGAGCGAAACGTCGACGACGACGACGACGACCCTTCGCTCAGTTCAGTTCAGTTGAGTTGAGTTCACAGCCCAGCTCAGCTTCAGACTGAAGGAGGGTATTGCTGTCGAACCTGCAGCGCTGCTGACTGCTGCTGTTCTGTTAGCTACCCTGCCGCAAACGCTCCGCCCCGCCCCGCAACCAAGCAGTGTAAGTGTAACTGTGTATGTGTGTGTGTTTGTGTGCCTGTTTCATTCATTTGCTCTGGTTCTACGTATCGAACATACATTGAACGTACAAACCACACAAACACACACACACATACAGAGATTCATACGTATGTGTCTTATCAGCTGCAGCAAAGGCAGGGTCCACTCTCTTTCTCACTCTCTCTCTTTCTCTCTTTCCGTGTGCGAGCCAAGCACTCATACACACACACACACACATATGTACATTTAGAGCGCAACGCAATGCTTGCTCGCTCACTAGCTGTGGCTCGCTCATTCGCGCGCACTCTCTTTCGCTCTGTCTCCCTCGCACACATACACAGCTATACGTTTGCCTGACGCATATTCCACTCAATGGCCCGTTTTGTATTGAGCTTTATTTTCGAGTGCTTTGCTCAGCAGCCACTAAAATTGTATTTTATTTTATTCGTTGCAGTTTCTTGGCCAAAAACTTGCAAGCCAAGTGCACTGCCAGTGCGAGAGCAAGAACGAGAGCGAGAGAACAAGCCAGTGAGCGAGCGCCAAGTGCAGTTACTGAGAGCGTTGGCAGCGCTGTCGCCGCTTGTGTTTGAGTTACTTTTATTGTTAAAGATTTTTTTTTTTTATTTTCGTTTTTTTCTGCTTTTATTGTTGCTGTTGCTGATTGATTTTCCATAATGTGAGCGCGCTGGCGAACGCCAAGCCCCAAATGCGACGCTCTCCGAGGTTACGAGAGTATAAATATGTGTGTGTGTGAGTATGTGCGAGCTAAACTGTGTGCATGTCTGTGTGTATCGAACGCACAGCCAATAGCAAAAATTTCCAATTGCGTGCGATTTTCCAATCAAAACGGCACAAGAAAAAAAAAGAAGAACGCAAACGACAGCTGCGACGTCGCTGTCAGCAGAGGTGGCAGCAGCAGCGCAAAGGGGCGTATGAGCTGACAACGTATGAGTGTGTATGTGTGTGTGTGCGAGGGATGCAAACTCATACACACACACACACACACACACACACACACACACACACACATGTACACACATGTGAATAAAAAAGGAAAAATTAACAGCAACTCCAAGTTGGGGTCCCAACACTCAAAACCGAATCGATGCGCACCGACCGTTGAACGAGCGACCGACCAACGACCCCCCCCATCACCTCCCCCCATCCCCATCATATGGAATCACCCAATGAAGCATAGACGCCGTAGCCGAACAGTCGAGCTGTGGCCATAGCTGGTGTGGTGGTAGGGAACGGGCGTGATGGGTTGGCGGGTGGTGGAAAGGGGGTCCGAGCACAACGACTGCCTCCGCCTTGTGCGCATCTCTGACATATTTCCAATATCATTGGTCGATAAATACCGAAGCTAACGAATCGAAACGAAACGAAACGTACGAAATGGCAGCACTAGGAAGCGGAAAGAGCATATAGACCCCTACACACACACACATACACACACACACACACACACTCACACACACATACAAGCACTTTGGGGCGCGTCAGTAAAGCAAAGGAGAAGATGAAAAAAAAAAAAAGTAGGAAAGAGAATGTTATAAAAGAAAAAAGACTAAATAGACGAGCAGCGAGCAGTCTCCAAATTCTGTTCCTGCTCGTGTTCCATGCAACGAAATACATATGAACACATATTCACACACACACACACACACACACATATATATGTGTGTGTGGATTTGTAGTTGTAATAACTGTAGTTACAGTCAGTAGCTTTTTGCATGTGTGTGTGTTAATATTAAATTCAATTGGTCCCTCGGAACTACAACTGATCGGAAAGATCTCAGAACATTTAATAAATAAAATATATATTTATAATAAATAAATGTAGAAAATATATTTTAAATTAAAATTGAATAAATCGAATACAAATCTAAGAACTTAAAGAAAACGATAAAAATTCAGCTATATATATATATATGAAGATCGAGGAAGACAGATCTATAATAAAAATGAAGATCAGCTATTAACTTATCGATGGGCTAACAGAAATGGCCAAATTGCAGTCTGCCAGATACACTTAACTGTCAATATGAGGCAACATTGGTGTGTTGGGTGGGGAATGGATTGTTGTGGTTGGGGGGGGGTTTGCCACAAGTTAGGAGTCGGTGTCGACGCACTCATAGCGTCGAATGCGGTGGCAGCGTCAGAATGCTAAAGTTTATACCCAGCATGATTGTAACTTCGTCGTCGTCGTCGTCGTCGTCGTCGTCATAACGAGCAAAAGTCTGTGGCAGGACGAAGGATGACGATGACGATGACGACGACAATGTCCTTTCACATTTGTCGTTTTAGCCGAGACGATGCCAACAGCAGCAGCAGCAGCAGCAGCAGCACCAGTCAGGCTCCCTCCAACTTCTCAAGGGTCCCACTTTGCCACTGCTGCCTCAGCTGCCTCAGCTGCTGTGTATGCGTTTTGGGAGAGCGCCGAGCGTTGGGCGGTACACAAGGACAAAGTGTGATGGCGAGTGGTGGGCGACGGGTGGGTTGCAATCGAGGGGTTTGCGCGCTTGTCTGCAACGCTGTCTGCTCAGCACCGTCTACCCAAACTGCTGCCAATTTTTATGCTCCCTATTTTTATACGAGTTTCGTTTCGTTCGGCTGTTTTTTTTTTTTTATATTTCTACTCCTCTTTTTTTTGATTTCGTTGCTCCCTAGTCGAGCTACCCCCTCCACCTACCCCCCCCTACCCACCTACCCACCTCTGCTATCTGTGTGAATTCCCATTCAGCTGCTGCTTTATTTTATTTCATCTTCACTTTCGGGTTTCGTCTCCTGTTTTTCTTTTATTTTTTATTACCGGCTGCTGTTTCTTTCTGACGCTCGTCGAATATGTATAGATATACGGGAGGGGGCGAGGGGGTGGGTGGCTGTGTGTGGGCAATAGGAGGAGCCGTATATATATTTCGATTCAAGGATATTTCTCGATATGTGTAAAAAGCAAAAGAAATGAAAGAAAAAAAAATAATGGTAAAAGAAATACGTACATATGTTTTGTATATACATACATATATATATATATATATGTATGTATGTATGTATATATATGTGTGTGTGTGTGTTTGTATATATGTATAAAAATACCCAAGCGAAATGAAGAAATGAAAGAAAAGACAGGAAAAATGGCGAAAAGCTCTCAAGAGGTGGTGGCGGGGTGGTTGGGTGGTTTGGGTGGTTTAGGGGCACTGCTAGGGAGCTTTGAGTTGCTCTCCGTGTCTGTCTGTCTCTGTGTGTGTGTGTGTGAATAAGGGGTTGGGGCTTAAATTTACTGAGCAGCTTATGGGCTAAAGCAGTGCGGGGCATGAAGAGAGATTGGGTAGGTTAGCTGCTGCTGCCACTGCTGCTGCCACTGCCACTGCCACTGCTGCCTGTTCTTGATTGCGCGCTTTAGCAGAAATGAAAATCGAGGAACAGAAAAAGACGAAAATCGCGGCATATAAGAACAAATTATTATATTTTTCTTCCTTTTTTTTTTCTTCTTTTTTTTTTTGTTGCAAGCGCGCAGGATTTCAGCATTTGTATATATATAGAGAGGAAGTAGTCATATACTTCTACGATATGTATTGGAAATAAGGGATGGGGTGTGAATAGATGTGGTAAGAGGGGAGGGGGAGAGGGGGGTATGGTGTGATGAAGATATGTATGTGGATTGCTATGTGGATAGAATACGACTAGCAATAAATTGCCCTTTGCTGCTGCTGCTGCTATTTCTTCTACTCAATACATATGTCTATATATATATATATATATATATATATATGTATGTGTATATATACATGTGTTACTCCATAGTATCTACTATCTATATATATATATATCTTTCTCTCTGTTTGATTTGCAGCTTCTTTTCTCGCTGAAAGATTACAAAAAGTATTTCCTATATTGACTATTAAGCATTTTTATCTACACTGTGCGCAATAATATAGCAACAAATTTAATTAGATTAAGACAAATTCATTAAAAATATATTTCACATTTTATTACGTAGAAGAAATTCAACTTTTAGCACAATACGATAATTTTTCTATATAGTATTTTTCGACTCATCAGTCGAAATTGCTTACATAATACGGATTTATCAGCTTGTGGAGGGGGTAGGGCGGAGGGGGGGGGGGTGTTATTTGGAGAAGTATTGCCTTTGTGTGATCATCTGTGATCTTAGCTAAAACATCCGGTATTTAACAAACGCACAATGAGAAACGTTCGAGCTACTCTTCAAGCTAAGTTGACTTCAATTATCACCCCTCCCCCCTCACCACCTCTCTCTTTCTCTCTCTCTCTCTTTGGATCACTCTCTCTCTCTCTCTCTCTCGCTCTTTTAGTCGTTACTTTGCGTCGCTTCATACAGATAATAATCATTAGTTTGATCAATTGCCCAGCCAAAAACAAGAAGCGTAGCAAAGGGGGGCGAGCAGGGCGGAGCAGTGGGAAGCAGATGTGGTTGAGGCAGAAAAAGTGTTGCGTTTAACTGGTAAATCAGTTTGGATAGTTAGCCAAAGAGCGGACGTGGCGGCGGAAAGCGACTTAATTGAATTCGATTTGTTGCCGGCGATGAATGCGACTTTGGCATGTCAATGTAGAACAAACGGAAGTCAAAAATAAATTGAAAGCAATCCAAAAAAAACCCAAGTCAAAGCCAGACTCCGAGTTAAAGTCTGTGTGGCAGTGGCACTGGCAGTGGCAGTGGCAGTTACTGACTCAACAATGGACTCAAAGCCAAATCAAAGCAATCAACGCGATGAAAACAAAAGCAATAGTCAAGAGTCAGAAACAGATATAGATACACATACAAATACAGATATAGATACAGATACTTGTGTACAATTTAATAGTTGTTGTTGTTGTTGTTGTTGTTGTTGTGTGGGTTGCCCCCTCGACGCAGTCGTCGTTATCATCTTGTCTCGCTTCCTGTCTTCATCATAAAAAATCAAAGTAATAATGCCAGTACTTGCGTTTGCCACTTTATAGATTTATTAGGCACACACACACGCACACACACACACACACACACACACGCACACACACACACACAATGCCCGCCACATGAGATTTTTTTATGCTCAACGGAAATTCAAATTAAAAATGCTCCGTTGGGGGATCCTCCTTTCTATCAACGACATGGAGGCGGAAGATGCCTCAAGCCCAAGCAGAGGGACGAGTGTGAAGAGGGGGGAGGGAGTGGTGTTGGGGAGGGGGGCGGATTACTTGTATAAGGGCTGCCAGTCAGACAATGAAGCTGAGCATTAAAAATGTTGCGTTCGTTTTTTTTTTGCCTTTCATTTGATTTCTCAGCTCAGCTTAAGAATTTGCATAGCAAACAATTGCTATCAATGGGCATATTGTTTATAAGATACCCTACATAAAATAATAATAAAATTATAGCTGGAGTCGGGTATATATAATAAAAATAATAAGCATGAAAACTGTACCAAATCGAAGAGTCATAAAAAACAGCAGGCAGCGACGCGGGCGTGCATATAAATCAAAATGTGGACTTACAGCACAACAA